>MEHQ01004058.1:0-14668 GCA_008828725.1 Saccharina japonica
TATGTACTAATTAGTAGGGCTGTGAGTAAGGCATGCCCTACTGAGTGGGACTTGACGGCTAGCTAACTCGTAGTCAGTAGTTGGATAGTTGGGTGTGGCCAAGTATGCCAAACTACCCGACTATTTTTTTATCGTATTGTCCTACAGTATTAGAACCAAATATGGTGTGTAACCACGAGGGGATACGTGGTATTTTGTATTTTGAGTCCATCGTGGGTTCTGTTTACTATCTTACTACGTTTCTTACTACATCAGCCCACCCCGCAATAGCAACAAAAAAAAAACATCTTGAAATCAATCCGAGCAACAAACGCACCAGCGAGACACGAAGATGCAGAACTCCGCGACAATGCCGCACGAAACTGACTGTGATACCCATCCAACTAATGCCAACTAATACCTTGGTCGGTGAGTTATAGTCAGCCAACTGATACGTAGTTGGTGAGTTATAGTCAGCCAACTGATAACTTAGTTGGCGATTTATAGTCAGCCAAACAAAAACTAAGTCGGTGACTTATAGTCAGCCAACGAATGACTAGTCGGCGGCTTGTAGTCAGCCAACTAATGAATAAGTTGTTATAGTCAGCCAAATAATAAACTAAGTTGGTGACTTATAGTCAGCCAAGTAATACACTAAGTTGGTGACTTACATTCAGCCAACTAATAATTTAGTTACTAAAAAATTGCAACTGGCTTATATACAAATTCGTAACGATCAACAATTTACCAAAAATGATACTTCGTACATACAAAGAAAAAAGAAAAAAGAAAACGTCGGTGACTCAGTTTTTACAAAAAACAAAAATCGTCGTATACGAAGCAAAAAATTGTTCGAAATTCCAGGTGAAGTATTCGTACGAAGCGATCAGACATTTTCCAAAAGTGATGATCTACAAAACAACAACAACAACAACAACAACAAAATCTACTTACACCTATGTATGTACCCATGGGTGATTCAATTTTACCAACAAGAAGAATGTCGTCGCCGTTTTCTTTTTCACCCACCTGCCCGCCCTGCCATCCTTGCGACAATCTCTCGCGATGGCCAGAAGCACCGAAACGCGCGACTTGAGGTCCATGAACACGATGGAATCACACACGCTAGCGTTCCCATCTTCCTCCTCCGACTCGTCCGAAAATGTTACCGTTAGAACGAACGCCGCTTGCAAGGCCAGCGTCGCGTCTTCCACCATCCGTTCCTGAAAGAAAAAAAGGTGGGGAGGGGAGTGCGTTTTCCGGTCATTCTTCATCGTCTACATATATCAAGGCCGATTTTCACGGAAGCCAGCTCGAGGGCGGGGGGGGGCTGGCGTAACGGTCATAATGTTGGCTATTGTGCAACGGTCATGACATTTGCTGTTATGCAGCGGTCACAATGTGAAAAAAAGGGCGGCGGGGGGGGGGGGGGGGGGGAACGGTCACAATGTTGGCTATTGAGCAACGGTCATGACGTTCGCTGTTATGCAACAGTCAAAATGCAAAAAAGGGGGGGGGGGGGGGGGGGAACGGTCACAATGTTGGCTATTGAGCAACGGTCATGACGTTCGCTGTTATGCAACAGTCAAAATGCAAAAAAGGGGGGGGGGGGGGGGGGGAACGGTCACAATGTTGGCTATTGAGCAACGGTCATGACGTTCGCTGTTATGCAACAGTCAAAATGCAAAAAAGGGGGGGGGGGGGGGGGGGAACGGTCACAATGTTGGCTATTGAGCAACGGTCATGACGTTCGCTGTTATGCAACAGTCAAAATGCAAAAAAGGGGGGGGGGGGGGGGGGGAACGGTCACAATGTTGGCTATTGAGCAACGGTCATGACGTTCGCTGTTATGCAACAGTCAAAATGCAAAAAAGGGGGGGGGGGGGGGGGGGAACGGTCACAATGTTGGCTATTGAGCAACGGTCATGACGTTCGCTGTTATGCAACAGTCAAAATGCAAAAAAGGGGGGGGGGGGGGGGGTACTCATTTGTTGCTTGCCCTAGTAATTTGACCATTGCCCAAGCATCCCTTTCGAGACGGAGCGACACCGTTTTCACGAATGGGGAATGAGGGCGGTGGGAGTGGATTTCAGAACCATCAAAATAGTATCGTAAGAGCAGGGCCAACGATATGCGTTGCTATACGGTTCCCTAGGTGTTCTTAAGTACGTGGTACCGTTTAAGGTATAGACTGCACTACAAGAACGGTGGGAATCTGAAGCATGGCAAATGCCTTGAAGAGGTCAAACCGTTGACGGCATCATCCTCCGACATTCAGCATACACAGAGTTCGTGCTATACACGAATAATAATAATAACCTGTGGTGGCCAGGCATCAACTCCGAGACAGGCAACACGTCTTGACGTACATAAAAAAGGGGGGGGGGGGGGGGGGGGGGGGGGCTTTCACAGGCAACAGAACAACATAAAACAAAAAAAAACTGGAAGTCTTGAAACCAAAACTATGCGCACACAAAGCAAAAACCAAAACACAAAAAAAAAAAACACACACACACACACAACACGAAACAAAACAAAACTCAATCGCACATATGTACGAATCCCTCACCTCTCGAGCGTCCTTCAAGAACACCGACTCGCGCCCCTCGCTCCCCCTCACGCCCCCCCCACCCACACCCACAAACATCCCAGCATCCCGCCCCTCCCCCCCCGCCCCCGCCCCCCCTCCTCCGCTCTTAGGCTGACAGATCCAGCCCTTAGCGAGGCGAAGGATGATCGTCTCCACATCGTGGGGGTCAAGGCCTCTCTGATCAGCGACAGACCTCGCAGCGCGGAGCGCCCGGGAAGCCCGCTGGCGAAACGCCGCCATATTTCCTCCCGAGGTTTTGGACAGACGCTCCGCTCCCCCCCCCCCGCGCAAAGCAACATCGCCGACGCTGGTGTTGACGCTACCGTGGGGCTTCGCAGCAGCAGTGGTGGTGGTGGTGGTGTCGGAGTTGGTAGAGAAGGAGGAGGAGGAGGAGGAGGAGGAGGCGGGGGGAGGGGGGGACGAGAGGGCCTCCTCGGCTGCGCTCTCCGCCGCGAGCACAAGGATCTTCGTCAGGAGTTCCTTCGAGCTGGATTTATTTTTCGGGGGGGAGGGGGGGGGGGATGATGTACCAGGAAACACGTAAGACACCACCCACACCCCACTTGGGATAGGTTTCCGAGCCCGAAACGAAAGGGGGGCAGGCACACCGAACGGGATTGGTGGCTTTTGAAATATCTTTGACGAGATCTTTTCTCTGTGAAAGATCTTTTTGACAACGGCATATTTTATTTTTGGTTAAGATNGGGAAGGGTAAGATAGAATAAACAAAATATGGAGATGGGGGGGGGGGAGGAGAAGAAGGAAGAAGAGGGAGGGGAGCGGGGGGAGGAGAGAGGGGAAGGGTAAGATAGAGCAAACCAAATATGGAGATGGAGAGGGATAATGGGGGGGGAGGAAGAAAGAGAAGGAGAAGGAGAGGGAGGAAAATCGAAAGGGAGAGAGAGAAAGGGTGGTCACAGTGGTTCTCCGATACGAGAGAAGGGCAAACAGGTATGTATAATATGTACGTTCACGCGAAGTGAACAAAAATGAACTCTCGACAAGTACGGGACAGGACATGAAAAAGAAAAGAAAAAGGTACCCCTCTGTTCGTGCGTTCTGGCGATATGGGGTGATCATACAAACGCCCATTATATTTCCGAACAGAGTGGTAACTGGTACAATACCACGTTGCTCGTAATGGATCACAGCTCAGACAGATCATATGTATCATTCCCACTTCATAACTCTACGAGTATAAGCAGTAGACCTTTCAAGGCAGATGTACTGCCGAGCTTGTATGACTCTAGCTCATGTTGCCAGGTGGGACCCGTATAACCCGTACTCGTATGGTATACACGATCTAGCACATGTTTCCTGGGTCGGACATGTGCTATATATGCAGGTCCTGCACAACCTCTCAGGACGGCAGGTGAGGAGCTGAATGATCTAGATCATGATCAATCTGATCTGTGTCTAGATGACCTAGATATGTCCAAGGTGTGAAAATGGATGTAACGCACAACCGTTTCAACGAGCCCCTCCCTCCCCCTTGCTTTCGTGGAGCAGAACATTTTTTCGCATGCCCGTCCCCTATCCCCGCCGAACGTGCATCCCAATATTGCCACCACGAAACTCGGGGCACACGACGAAACCCCCCCCCCCCGAGAAAAAAAACACACACACAACACACACTCCCAGTGTAAAAAAGTTCATACGACTGTACTGCTGTAAAACATATTACGGGCAAGGGCCATAGTAAATGCTAGTAAATAGGACCTACGGTACACAGAAAAGCCTATACATTCCCCTATTTTTACTAACAATATTTGGTCCTATTTACTAGTGTTTACTATGCTCCCCCGTAATAGTGGGGCCTCCTCCGCCCTCCCCACTACGTACGGCACGTGCCAATTTCGCGAAAAAAAGGGTTCAGTACTGACGTTCCCTCGTCGACTCGCGGTCGCAAAACCGTGCAAAAGCCCCACGCTGTATATACGTACGAGAGCAAACCACGGGCCTGTAGACGCTCACCTGGAAGAGAAGAAAGGGAGCAACTGCTCGGCCATGTCCTCCCCGACGCACTCCTTCGCCGTCATGTGGTGCTCCAGTTGCAGCGCCCGCCGCTCCAGCGCGTCCACAACATCCCCCACCTCTTCCATGCCACCAGCACCACCACCAGCACCATTGTTGACCCCGTCCCGATCACCATCACAAGCATCGTCATCTCCACCATCGTCACCATTGCTGTTGTCGTCGGTGGCGCGGGAGAGGGGTAGCAGGGCCACGGCCAGAGACTCTCCCTGTCAGCGTCAAAAATCATGGCGCACAGCACAGCACAGCACGATGCACGATGCACGAGGAAAGCGGTGGTGGTTGTTGTTGTTGTTGTTGTTGTTGTTGTGGTTGTTGTTGTTGTTGTTGTTGTGGTTGTGGTTGTTGTTGTTGTTGTGGTTGTTGTTGTGGTTGTTGTTGTTGTTGTTGTTGTTGTTGTTGTTGTTGTTGTTGTTGTTGTTGTTGTTGTTTTGTTGTTGTTGTTGTTGTTGTTGTTGTTGTTGGTTGTTGTTGTTGTTGTTGTTGTTGTTGTTGTTGTTGTTGTTGTTGTTGTTGTTGTTGTTGTTGTTGTTGTTGTTGTTGTTGTTGTTGTTGTTGTTGTTGTTGTTGTTGTTGTTGTTGTTGTTGTTGTTGTTGTTGTTGTTGTTGTTGTTGTTGTTGTTGTTGTTGTTGTTGTTGTTGTTGTTGTTGTTGTTGTTGTTGTTGTTGTTGTTGTTGTTGTTGTTGTTGTTGTTGTTGTTGTTGTTGTTGTTGTTGTTGTTGTTGTTGTTGTTGTTGTTGTTGTTGTTGTTGTTGTTGTTGTTGTTGTTGTTGTTGTTGTTGTTGTTGTTGTTGTTGTTGTTGTTGTTGTTGTTGTTGTTGTTGTTGTTGTTGTTGTTGTTGTTGTTGTTGTTGTTGTTGTTGTTGTTGTTGTTGTTGTTGTTGTTGTTGTTGTTGTTGTTGTTGTTGTTGTTGTTGTTGTTGTTGTTGTTGTTGTTGTTGTTGTTGTTGTTGTTGTTGTTGTTGTTGTTGTTGTTGTTGTTGTTGTTGTTGTTGTTGTTGTTGTTGTTGTTGTTGTTGTTGTTGTTGTTGTTGTTGTTGTTGTTGTTGTTGTTGTTGTTGTTGTTGTTGTTGTTGTTGTTGTTGTTGTTGTTGTTGTTGTTGTTGTTGTTGTTGTTGTTGTTGTTGTTGTTGTTGTTGTTGTTGTTGTTGTTGTTGTTGTTGTTGTTGTTGTTGTTGTTGTTGTTGTTGTTGTTGTTGTTGTTGTTGTTGTTGTTGTTGTTGTTGTTGTTGTTGTTGTTGTTGTTGTTGTTGTTGTTGTTGTTGTTGTTGTTGTTGTTGTTGTTGTTGTTGTTGTTGTTGTTGTTGTTGTTGTTGTTGTTGTTGTTGTTGTTGTTGTTGTTGTTGTTGTTGTTGTTGTTGTTGTTGTTGTTGTTGTTGTTGTTGTTGTTGTTGTTGTTGTTGTTGTTGTTGTTGTTGTTGTTGTTGTTGTTGTTGTTGTTGTTGTTGTTGTTGTTGTTGTTGTTGTTGTTGTTGTTGTTGTTGTTGTTGTTGTTGTTGTTGTTGTTGTTGTTGTTGTTGTTGTTGTTGTTGTTGTTGTTGTTGTTGTTGTTGTTGTTGTTGTTGTTGTTGTTGTTGTTGTTGTTGTTGTTGTTGTTGTTGTTNGGGGGGGGAGGAAGAAAGAGAAGGAGAAGGAGAGGGAGGAAAATCGAAAGGGAGAGAGAGAAAGGGTGGTCACAGTGGTTCTCCGATACGAGAGAAGGGCAAACAGGTATGTATAATATGTACGTTCACGCGAAGTGAACAAAAATGAACTCTCGACAAGTACGGGACAGGACATGAAAAAGAAAAGAAAAAGGTACCCCTCTGTTCGTGCGTTCTGGCGATATGGGGTGATCATACAAACGCCCATTATATTTCCGAACAGAGTGGTAACTGGTACAATACCACGTTGCTCGTAATGGATCACAGCTCAGACAGATCATATGTATCATTCCCACTTCATAACTCTACGAGTATAAGCAGTAGACCTTTCAAGGCAGATGTACTGCCGAGCTTGTATGACTCTAGCTCATGTTGCCAGGTGGGACCCGTATAACCCGTACTCGTATGGTATACACGATCTAGCACATGTTTCCTGGGTCGGACATGTGCTATATATGCAGGTCCTGCACAACCTCTCAGGACGGCAGGTGAGGAGCTGAATGATCTAGATCATGATCAATCTGATCTGTGTCTAGATGACCTAGATATGTCCAAGGTGTGAAAATGGATGTAACGCACAACCGTTTCAACGAGCCCCTCCCTCCCCCTTGCTTTCGTGGAGCAGAACATTTTTTCGCATGCCCGTCCCCTATCCCCGCCGAACGTGCATCCCAATATTGCCACCACGAAACTCGGGGCACACGACGAAACCCCCCCCCCCCGAGAAAAAAAACACACACACAACACACACTCCCAGTGTAAAAAAGTTCATACGACTGTACTGCTGTAAAACATATTACGGGCAAGGGCCATAGTAAATGCTAGTAAATAGGACCTACGGTACACAGAAAAGCCTATACATTCCCCTATTTTTACTAACAATATTTGGTCCTATTTACTAGTGTTTACTATGCTCCCCCGTAATAGTGGGGCCTCCTCCGCCCTCCCCACTACGTACGGCACGTGCCAATTTCGCGAAAAAAAGGGTTCAGTACTGACGTTCCCTCGTCGACTCGCGGTCGCAAAACCGTGCAAAAGCCCCACGCTGTATATACGTACGAGAGCAAACCACGGGCCTGTAGACGCTCACCTGGAAGAGAAGAAAGGGAGCAACTGCTCGGCCATGTCCTCCCCGACGCACTCCTTCGCCGTCATGTGGTGCTCCAGTTGCAGCGCCCGCCGCTCCAGCGCGTCCACAACATCCCCCACCTCTTCCATGCCACCAGCACCACCACCAGCACCATTGTTGACCCCGTCCCGATCACCATCACAAGCATCGTCATCTCCACCATCGTCACCATTGCTGTTGTCGTCGGTGGCGCGGGAGAGGGGTAGCAGGGCCACGGCCAGAGACTCTCCCTGTCAGCGTCAAAAATCATGGCGCACAGCACAGCACAGCACGATGCACGATGCACGAGGAAAGCGGTGGTGGTTGTTGTTGTTGTTGTTGTTGTTGTTGTGGTTGTTGTTGTTGTTGTTGTTGTTGTTGTTGTTGTTGTTGTTGTTGTTGTTGTTGTTGTTTTGTTGTTGTTGTTGTTGTTGTTGTTGTTGTTGTTGTTGTTGTTGTTGTTGTTGTTGTTGTTGTTGTTGTTGTTGTGTGGTTGTTGTTGTTGTTGTTGTTGTTGTTGTGTGGTTGTTGTTGTTGTTGTTGCTGTTGTTGTTGCTGTTATTGTTGTTGTTGACATTGTTCTCACATTATTAACTGATCGCGAAAAAAATAGCCCGTGGTGATCAGGACAGGCTCCAAAATAAAATAAAAACTCTTTGGAGTACATGAATACATACCTCAAGGTGAAAATCCACTAATACACAAAAAATCAAGAAGTACTAAACGCCAGGAGTACTATGCGATTACTTCATATATACGAAAATTGGTGCACTTCACTCACTTCACGCAAATTGTAACAACCCCAACCAAGAGAAATTGAATACAATCGAAGGAAAAGGTGTCTTGCATTGTTATCGACATCCGGGACCGCCACCGCCACACCACCACACCCGAGTGCGAGAAGAGCGCACGACAGAGCAGAGCAGCACGTACGAAGCGAGGGGGAGGAGGCAAGTTGCGGCAAGACAGAGAATTAGGCAAACACGACGGGACGAACGCGTTCGCCGTAGTGGAGCTCAACTAAAACGGCGGGGCGGAGGAGTTGGTCTCTCGGGGCTGGGGGGGGGGGGCGTGAACGCAGTCAATATAACCAAGGAGGGCACCAGTGGGGGGCGGAGGCGCGTGATAGACGGACGGGGGTGGGCGCGCGCGCAATAGTTAGATTATAGCAACCAAGTGGACCGCTGTCTTTCTTCTAAAATGTGTATCCATAGTAAATGAGGTTTGCAACATGGCGCAGCGTTACTTGTGTAGTACAGCGATGTTGGTATGACTACCAGATGTACTTACTTGCACAAGATCAATATTTTGGTTAAAAAAAAACAGAATGTACCACTCGGTACCCTAATCTAAGTTCCCACTGCTGTACGTAATGAATATTACTTTAACAAGAGTTCATTACACTATCGGAAATAGCGGTGTCAAAGAACACATGTAAAACAAATCATAGTACGTAGGTACGTACCGGTGTTAACCCCTTAAGAACTGGTCCCACGAATTGGGGGACGAACTACTTGGAATTAGTGTAGGACATTGTTTTTCAGTCCTGAATGGGTTAATATCACGCGAGCATGATGAAATACAATACCACCTTCCGTGGTAATTGCCGCGACAACGTCGATCAAAAACATTCTACGCCATGCTCTATATTCCTATAGGAATGAGCGAAAGCAAGCGCACGCCGGGAGCAGAGCGGCAAAGTCCGTTACGCGCATACACGCATGGCCTCCCCTCCTGTACCATACGAACAAACCATCGAGGTGGTGAGGAAAACAACTTGTACGTATACTTCGAAGTATACGTGTAAAAAACGTTAACTCTCTTAAAACTGCAGTCCCATTTTGGGGACAAACCACTCAAATTCTAAGTAATTTGTCCCCAAAACGGGACTCCAGTTCTATAAGGGTTAATATCGTGGCGAAACGCGACGGAAAAAACTACCGCTGCTGAAAATACATACATACATACATACATACACTACCGGCCCTCTCATGAGAAAGTGCCCCACAAGAAACTCAGCCTAAACATTACGGGGGAAATAAGAAAATCGACATCTATTATACTGAAGCTAGTGTGGGACACACCCCTTTCTAAAAATAAGAAAGTCAGCCTAAGCCCGATTTATGGTTTCTTATGAGCGGGCCGGTACTGTAGTGCTCCCCGCACAGCACAAACTGCCCCTTGTCTGCGTGGACCGACATTTGCGCACGCACCTCGAGACAGGCTTCCCGAGCCTGGGGAGACCTGGCCGCGACGGCGTGTCGAATCGAAACCCGTAACGCCTCCAGACGATCCTGGTCCCTGAAGAAACGAAATCAAAAGCAGCATATACCCGGTACCATGCAATGTGCGCGGAAACGGAAAAGCACAAGAAGAACGTGAGTTAGCAAAAAAGTCGATGAAAATCATCGCGCAGTACAGAGGGAATGCTGAACGAATGAACCCTCCTCGACCGCGCGGTGGCGTAAGCTCGGTGAAAATTAACGAGCAGCACGTAGGGAATGCTGAAAGAATGAATCCTCCTCGACCGCGCGGTGGCGTTTTTCCAACACAATCAGACCCCGCAGCCTGCACAAAGTTTTGTGCCGATCGCTCCTGCACACCTATATGTATAGGGCGCTCCCACCCGGGAACGAGAGCTAGATCATACAGACCATACAGATCTCGCAGATCATACAGATCATACAGATCATATGCCCTGATAGATCTAGATCATGCAGTGGGAGCTGATGATGATCTGTCCGAGATGTGCACGGGGGTTGGCCGGTCGGATAACGACCTGGGTGCAATCATTATTCTACTCTCTTTTTTTTGCAACTACACATTATCATTCCACATTCTACTGCTACAAATATCCCTACACCAGATCGGAAGAGCGTCGTGTAGGGGAAAAAAAAAAAAAAAACTACCCCCCCCCCCCCCCCTCCATCCCACCCCCACCACTACTCCCCCTCCTGCCCTCCCCGCTCGCCACCAACCATCACCAGCTACTCTTCCCGCCCCGCCCCGCCCTCCCCCACTACTCCACTATATATGGCCTACGATGACGGCCATGCATTGAACATGGTACACCCACGCACGCACCATCACCACCACAGATCTCTCTGGATCCAGCGCCACTCGCTGCGCTCATGGCTAGGCCGCCGTTTCGCATTTCTGACAAGCTGCATTTAGCGCGAGAAGACGGTGCGCTGTTATGCCCGCGCCTGCATGTGATGCACAAAGACAAGTTCGATGACACCGGCCGTTGCACCAATAGCGCCCCTCAGGGACCGGGGAAGCTAACAGAAGCGGCAGTGGGAACCGGCAGACGTGCACGGCGCAGCATTGCGTGGCGCGGCGCGCGGTGGGGGGGGGGGGGGGGGGGGGTGTACTCATGTTGTGCACGGCCGTAGTCATATGACCATAGACCCTCGCATCCCTACAATGCCGGGACGGAGCGCGTTGGGTTTTCACCAACCAGGCAGACATTGCTTGCACCAAGCGCGAAACCGTGAGGTATTGGGCGAGTCGCATGGAGGGTGAGCTGCATCCTGCTTAGCGCTGTGAGGCGGGGACAGAAGAATCGAATAAACATGCTTAAGACCAACTATTATGGAAAAATTATTTTTGGGCCCTCAGAACTGAGTTTTTTAGCCGAAAACTACGCGATTTACTCGCGGCCCGGCCAAAAACACCGATACACTCGTCAGGAATCTCCCCGTAGTTTTCGTAGAGCTTTCTGACGTACTTTTTCGTTTCTCCAGGGTCGTAGTTTGACTTTCGTCCAAGTTGCCAGTTCTGAGGACTATGATGATTTTTAGCCAAAAATCCTCAAAGATCCATTATTTTTGGCCCCAGTTCTGACCAACAAGCCTTATTTCTGGAAACTGATTAGTTGTGACTTAGTTGCGCCAAAAATCAAAACGAGACCCTAGAAAAACGGAGAACTGCTCCAGAAAGCCCTCGAAAAACACGGGGTGGTCTTTAGGAGTGTATCGGTGTTTTTGACTGTCCAACGGAGTAAAACGGTATATTGGGCCTAGAAATCAGTTCCTGGAGCCCAAAAATAATGTTTCCCATAATAGTTGGTCTAAGACCCCCNAATCGAATAAACACGCTGTAAGACCAAATCCTCCACTCTACCACTCTGTCCAGAAATGTAAGGTAAGGTATATAATAAGCCACTTGCCCTAGTGGCATAAACGGCGGTACGTGAAAATAAGGGATATCCCCTCTATCGTAGCCCCCAGTCAACGATACGAGGCATGCCTTAAAAGGCTTACGCCTTAGTGGGTAGTTCTCGTACAAGGGTCAAACCGATAGCTCTTAAGCCGTGACCCCCTGCTGCCGTACCTGCCAGCGGGACCAGCTTGGACACGGAATCGGCCCTCAGCTGCGGCTCCAGCAGGCCCCAGGGGTCTCTCAGGAGACCCATGAACGGGAGTCTCCGGGCGTACCCCTGCTTTCCG
Source organism: Saccharina japonica (assembly GCA_008828725.1). Taxonomy (NCBI): domain Eukaryota; class Phaeophyceae; order Laminariales; family Laminariaceae; genus Saccharina; species Saccharina japonica. The sequence goes on from MEHQ01004058.1 coordinate 11,807, forward strand.
ACAGGCCGGGTAGAGTCAAAAGTCACAGCAGTAGTCACAAGTCAAATTCAAAAGTCCAATGTAAAAAAAAATAAACGTTCAAAATGTCAAGATTCAAGAGTTTATTTATTCGATATTTAACATGCAATCAATTCGTGGTATTCAAGATTCAAGCTTCAAATTTCAAATTTCAAAAGTTGGAAGAAAAAAAAAGAGTCAGCAGTACGACGTGGTGCGTATGTACGAAGTATGTATATAGTGGCATCAGGCCAGATCAGCTGTGCATCGTTGAGTATAGTCTATCGCCCTTCGCGACATTGTACGTATACAAGGTATTTCACCATTCCGCTGTATCATACGGTCAACACGTATAACCGTTGAACCGTCAATAGATATGTCCGTTGTACCGTCAACATATATTTCCGTTGTACCACCAACATGCATATATATGCGAAGTATATGTGTATACCCGACGTACCGTCAACGCATGTGTCCGTTGCATTTACCGTCAGCATATATGACCGTTGTACCCTCAACATATATGTCCGTTGCACATCAACACATATGTCCGTTGTACCGCCAACTCATCCGTGAATTGTGCCGCCAACAACACATATACCCGTTGTACCATTAACATACACATATATCCGTTGTACCGCCAACTCATCCGTGAATTGCTCTATTAACATCAACATCACACAAAAACGCCACCGACGCATCAGTCCGGCTCACCGTATCAGCGACATCTCCATCGCTGGACCGCACCGCCGCCGCCACCCCCACACCGTCTCCAATCGGCATCCCATCACCGTCTAGCGGCCAAGGGCTCGTGTATGCTTTGAGGATGGTGAGTGCCTCCAGGCTATCTTCCAACTGCTTCATTTCCTCCTCGGAACTTTCTTCTTCCTCCTGGCCAAGGGGGGGAAGGGAGTGGGGGGGGGGCGGCGGCGTACTCATTTGTTGCCTGCCTTAGTAATTTGGCCATTGACCACGCATCCCTTTCGAGACGGAGCACCGTTCCTACTCCTAGTAGAGACACCTCCAACATTTGGGCGCGCTCATTACGTTGTTTCTATATATATTACAGAGTTTTTTTTTGCCAATCCTACCCCCTTCCTGTTTCGCCGCCTGTGGCCACCATCTATCTCCTAAGATAGCGATCGTTTTCTCGCTACTATCTACGAGTGTGCCAACACTTCTCGATGTCACATTCGTCTAGTGGGGGGAGGGGAGGAGGCGTCAACAAAAAATACTATCAGAGATCGGGAACCGTTCCGAGACTAATCTGTAGTTGGTTGTTCCGGAGAGAAGTTGGCGTTTTGGTTCATACATTTTGTCTAAAAAAACAGCAACGAGGCACTGTTTCGTTGATCGCGTGAGTGGGGACACCAAGTGGGTACAGCACGGCGCTGTAACAGTGCTGGCAGGCTGGTAACAACAGAACACGCGAACAGACAGACAGGGCTGCTGCTTGAAAGCTGGCCAGAGCTTGTTGCGCCAGGTATTTCGTGATTTCTCAAGGAATTAATTACAGTACCAGGCTTCAACAAAGGGGGGCAATTACCACCCATGGTTATTGTCGTTTGCTGTTTTGTTTTTTACAAAAAGAGTCCGTCCAAACAGGGAGAAATCACTTAAAAGGCGGGACGGGGGGGGGGGCGGGCACACCCAGTATGGACGGGTGTTTCTAACAAGAAGCATTCGCAAACAGGGGAGAGGGGGGGAGCACGGGCACAGGCACGGACACCCAGTTTGGATGGGTGTTTCCATCGCGGAAACGTGCGCAAATAGGAGGATGAGAGCCCATGCACGTGCACCCAGTACCCAGCATGGATGGGTGTTCTTACCACAAAAGCGTTTATAGACAGGGGGCCGCGGGGGGGGGGTGTACTTCATTTTCATGCATGGCCGTAGTCGTGAGACCATAGACCCTCGCATCCCTACAATGCCGGGACGGAGCATGGGGCGCACGGACACGGTCACAACACAAGCATCAGACAGAACACGCTTCGTACCTGGCAGCTGTCCGATAGCAGGATTCCGTACACGAAAGAGAGACGCTCGTAGTCCCGCTCGTCGATCGTGCCGGGGGTTTCCAGCATATGTCGAAGCATCCGCGCCAGCAAGTTCCCGTGCACCGAGGGCAGCACTCGGGTGATGCTCTCCTGCCAACGATGAGAAATGATTTGTTTTTAAAAGTAAAAAAAAGAAATGAAATTCAAGTATTTTCAAGTTAAATATAGCAAATCTAAGAAAGAAAGAAAAATAAGAAAAAAAAACGAACAAAACGAATAACACAAAATTCGAAAAAAGGAATAGTTGAAAATTTGGGAAAGTCGGAAGGTTGAAAAGTCGGGGAAAAAAAGAAAAAAGAAGCCCAAACTGAAAGCAAAAAACTCCGAATTCGAAAAATCGGAAGCCAGACCGACCGCTCGATGTTCTTTTCGGCGAAAAGGGCCAGGTCTCCTGAGCGCCGGTGGGGATTTTTCATCTTCTTTTTTTTTGCTGAGCGCCTATGGCTATACGTATATAACGACGGAGCACAGCGGTAGAACTTCACCATTTTGTGACCATAACGCGATGCCTCTTCGAAAGGCAAACCAGAGACAAATGTCTTCTACATATGGAACTCTCCGTTTGAGAAAAAAATCGACCAACCAAGGTCGCCGCCTATGGTGTGCCAATAAGTATTCTACCCTGCCACCCAACCCGTAAGACACCTCGTGGGCCGTGCAAACAAACACCACCCGCCTGCCCACCCCTTTTCTTCCTCCCTCCCCTGCCCCCGCCAGCCCCCCTGCTCCGTCTCGAGAGGGATGCGTGGTCAATGGTCAAATGACCAAGGCAAGCAACAAATGAGTAATCCCCCCCCCCCCCGCCCCC
>MEHQ01000427.1:0-62951 GCA_008828725.1 Saccharina japonica
TTTATGTACAATGCCGGGACGGAGCACGTCGGGGTTTTTCCCTCGACCAGACGAAGAAATACAAATAATTGTTGCGCTACTGTTGTATGCTAATACCTGGTAAGGGTCGTTCTTATTGAGCATCTTTTCCCCAAAATTTCCCAAAGTTCGGAAATTTAACACCAAGGGCAAACTTTTTGGAAGGCTTCCCATTCCAGTATTTTTATTTTTTTTCTTGAAAAATAAGGAAACACAAAAAAAAATGTTCGAAAAAAGTGTGGGATTTTGTTTTTGAAATTCATCGTAGCTACGATAAGAATAGCTCTAAACAACGCCAACAACGCTAACGACAGCGACGGAAGCGGCAACAACAAAAAACAAAAAAATCGACGACAAGGATAACAACGACAGCAACGATATCGTCCGTTTGCTCGCTTTCGGCCTTTCGACCGTCGAACGCGTTCCCCTTGTAGCTTAGCTGCTTGTACCAATGGACCGCCCGTAAAAACGCGTGCATGTCTGTCTCTCCCCCCCCGACAGGCTGGTCCCATGATACTCGAGACCGTCAAAGATTTGGACGTACGATCTGCGGTGGGGGCTGCCCAACAAGGTGCTGAGTGCGTTGCGCGTCGCGCATTATTCCTACGCGTCACGCAGTAGTTGCATTTATGTTTTAGGCTATCTCTTTTAGTTAGTTTCAAGCTAAACTACGCTGCCTTATTTTTTGGCTATCTCTTTCAGTTTCCAGCAAAAATACTCGCGACAAGTTTTATTTACCCTCACTGAGGCCTTCTGGGCAAGCCGTGGCGACAAAAGGCTCCCTTTCTTTCTCCCCTTCCCCCCGGTGGAGCGCTTGCCTTCCTTTTTTTATCGTGCTTAGGATGGTTTCAGTATTCCCTCTGCTCGCCCGTTGTCATCAAAAGCTGGCGCTTTAGTACTTTAGGCAACAATGTGCGGCATGGGGCTTCAGCGTTTATCACCCATAAACATGAACATTCCCCGAAACGAGAAAGCCAAGGAAAACCAAGACAAGTAAACCTATTGGACAATAGGAACCTATTCGACTACAGTATACTATTGGACTTCAATAGCCTATTGGACTGCTACAGTAGCCTATTGGACTACAGTAGCCTATTGTACTACTACATTAGCCTATTGTACTACAGTAGCCTATTGGACTGCTACAGTAGCCTATTGTACTACAGTAGCCTATTGTACTACAGTAGCCTATTGTATTACTGCAGTAGCCTACTGTGCTACAGTAACCTATTGTACTACCGTAGCCTATTGGACTACAGTAGCCTATTGTACTACAGTAGACTATTGAACTACAGTAGCCTATTGTACTACAGTGGACTATTGGACTACAGTAGCCTCTTGGACTACTACAGTAGCCTATTGTACTACAGTAGCCTATTGAACTACAGTAGCTTCAACATTGTCCACTCGGAAACATTCCACCCCGACGGAAGAATAACAACCCAAGTGGAACCACAAAAAGGAAAACCTCGTATGCACACGCGGTCTTACGCCCTTCTGTACTACCCACGTACCTATACGAAACTTGTGCTCTATTTTTATGCTCCCCGCCATGCCACCAAACGGAAATGCCCACCCACGCTGACGGTCATTTGTCGCGATTTGATTGCCGTGCTGCGTGTTTTGACTGGCGCATGCGTGTGCCCCTTGACACCTCGTGTGTATAATAGATCGCGGCGTTTCGAGGGGTGTGTGTGCTCATGTCGTGCATGGCCGTCGTCGTATGGAAACGCGGCTAACAGTTCCCTTCGTTCTCTCTGTTTCTCCTTTCGTTTTTGTTTTTGTCTGTTTTTGGTATGGCAGGTAGAGTGGACCCGAAAGTGACGCAGTGCGCGAAGGCCTTGTTGTCCGCCTTGCTTTAAGCTTGCGCGTGATCATGGAGAAGGGGGAGGGGAGGGGGGGCAAAGGAAGCCGTGGTTGATATATGGAAGGATGGATGGATGGGTGGATTAAGAGGTGGATGGATAGATCGACGGGTATCGATCACCCGCCGCCACATTTTTGGTTAAATACATTGATCATTCAACCATGGCGTTGGCACCGTTTTTCACAACAGGCCCATTTTGTTTCGTTTTGGCCGCGATGGTTGGGCTCGGCGGGGTTGTCCGGGCGTGTTGGCGTTTGTTCGCTCAAACCGCGTTTCCATCGCATCGCGCCCTTCTCTTTATCAAGAGGCGAACAGGCTTTGAACAGGATCCTGTTTCTGGCCATTCCCGGGGCGGGTAGGTAAAAAAATGTGCCATGTTTTTTTTGTTTTGTTTTTTAATGTAGAACATGAACCCTTATCCCGCTCGACTGGCGCGGCGGTTAGAGTGGCCTAAATTAGTTGAGTTGAGCCCCGACGGGCCGTGATGCACAGCAGTTAGTGCGTTCTTGTGTTCCGTTCACCTTCCGTCTAATTGTGCGCGCGTTCTCGTGGCCACAGACTACGACGTACGGAAGAGTGTAAAACGTTTGCGCAGATGAAAACACATTTTTTCATCCCACGGTACGGGTTTTTCACTTCATTATACGTAGTATAGGCGCAACTTCATCTGACCGGCTTAACTCTTATTATGGATAAAAGGGAGAGCAGCTACTCGTACACCCGTTAGCTTGACTTACGAGAGAGAACAAAAAAACAAGCTGCTGGTTTGTTCCAGAGGCTTATATCACACGCCTACGTAGCCGCCGACGGCGGAGGGTGTTACGCCCCATAGTGGACACAAGTACCGACTATAACCTCGGATACAGAGGACCACGCCGCGAGCGTGGTAGCCGGCCTTTCCTATCGTCCCCGCTAGTATAACCCTTTTCGTTTTTTTTTTTTCTTTTCCCCCCCCATCCCATTGATTATCATCGCTCTTCTATTCTCTCTCCCTCCTTAGTCGTAACTCAGATCCGGGGTCACTAAGTAGGCTCTTCTCCCCCCTCCCCACTACGGTCTACTTACTTACCGGTAAATATTCCCCAGTGGGTACCACTGGGGTCCTGCAGAAGCATTCACAATAAAGAGTCCGTCCGTCCGTCCGTCCGTCCCAAGCGTGCCTCTGCTCAAAATCGCAACTTTTTCGAGCTTCCGACAGCGGGCAGTTACAACCTCTGCGACACCGACCACCGATATAGCTCTCACGGAGTCGCTCGCTCTGAGCCGAACCCCGCCTCGTGAGGAGCTGTCTGTGTGAAGTTATCAGATTTCACTGGCAGCACCTATATGTAGTTTTTTTTAAGCGCAATACAAACGCTGTCGGGGTTGGGCGAGCAATTTTTCGTTCGAAGTCCTGTTTCGCGTGATATTTTTTGACGCTCCCTGCTCATGTATGCATGAGGAGCTCTCAGGATATTAAGACACCGCCCCTACCACCGTGGGTGGCGTTCCGCCCCTACCACCGTGGGTGGCGTTTTTTGTCACACGCTGCCTTGTTTACGTCGTAGCCAGTTTTTTCTGACGATGGGCTATACATTTCAGGGACATTTATGTACCACTATTAATATTACTACTATAATGCGAGAACTCCATCATACACGCATACATGGTGGGGGGTATAGAGCAAAGAGAGGTGATCACACAGCATTCAGTACAGGTATATGTGAAGCTTACATGCTGCGAGTATTCAAGTAAATACTCAAAAGGAAGCAATGTGGTGGACCAAGACCGCCGGAAGAAAGCATACACTTCATACCTGTACTGACTGGGTCCACAGCAGTATGTCCCTTTTCGTATTTACTTGAATAAAACAAAACTTCCATGGCAACTTCCATGGAAGGAAGTGAACTCAAAATATAAACAACGTGGGAGATCGGACGGTGGGGAGCAAAGCAAGTGCAGGATCTGTTCCTGTACTCGACAGCAACTTACTTCAGAAATTCGGAGTTGGGAAAAAGTTGAAAAGTTGGATCAACGAGTCGTTGTGCACGTGACCCATCAGAATAACAAGAAATACCAAGTTCCAACAGCAGTAGTTGTGGTGTTGGACACAAAACCACCCCCTGACTCGGACCACACACAACATTATCATAAGCGATGTCACGTGCTGTTGTACATGCTACCTTCCTGTGGTTTGTACCTACACCCGTAATGATATATTTCTAGTTAGTTGGCTACACACATCCGTCTGTCACACAGGCGTCGTCGATATGTTGCCACACGGCGGGGGGGTGGGGGGGTGCGTTGTGGTTCTTCCTTCGCGACAAGAAAGCCTATTCTTGTCGGTATGCGCCAGCCAACAACTCGGGCACTATACGTAGCGGCAACCGGCACTACTTCACACACTGCCAACACTGCTTAAAATCCCGTCTGTGCCAAGCGACTTTCACATTTTTCATTTCTTTGCAGTTGTCCTCAGTTAGTTGTTTGTTTCTTTTACTTTCCAGCGCCTCAACTGTGGAGGGATTTGTTTTTTTCTATTTTTTTTAACTCTCATCAGCTGCCTACTTCTGGCGGCTCCGGAGAACTTGCACGTACGTGCGAGTCTAACGAATCTACACGTACATTCAATACAGCTACCTGGTATATGTATAGCAGGAGTTTTGTTGTAGATATGTATGGCCTACATGGGTACCAAATGAAATCGAGGTGCCAGGTGGGCCTCCGGCGGCTCCTGCGGAGGGCTGTTTATATTTCTGCACCTTGTGGGTGGGAGCAGGGTGCCAAATGGGATCAGATCCGGGTGGGATCAGGTTCGGGTAGAAGCAAGGGTAAATATGGTGCAAACGTACGTGCAGATCTAACAGCCCACAGCACGTACGTGCAATTATACGGCTGGTGTACTTACTTCTGGACTTGTCAAGACGTGGCCATGGTATAGTTGGTCTCAAATCCCCCGCGGGTACTTGCCTTCAATATAGGAGATCATGCCATGGCTTAACATTCCTGGTCGGTTTTCATCGGTCTACAGTAGTATGTACCTGGTATGTACTTATTGTGAATAAAAGAGTCCTCTTGACAACGGCATATAAATGGATCCCTACGTATACGTACGGGTGTGCTAACAGTTTTTTTCGATCTACATAATACGCGTTCGTACACAATCGGTTCCGATCGCATTCATTCCCACTTCACGATCTAGAGCTTTGAGGGAAGGCGCAGTCCTGATCTGTATGATCTGTATGATCTGTGTGATCTATCTAGCCCAGGTTGCCGCGTGGGAGTCGTATAACGCGCATGATCTATAATAATAGTAGGACATTCTTCCTGGCTGGGCTTTAGATCTATCTATACTGCATAATAACATCGCATAAGATCTGTACTGCTGTAGATGGTCTACAGTAGATCACGATCAGTCCGAGGTTTGGGACATTTCGTGCGATGATGCCGGATCGGATTAAGACGACGACAGGCAAGGCGAGGTAACATCGCTCCGCCGCCGCTGCCGCCGCCGCCGCCCCGCGATCTAAAAGGGCAGTGCGTGGTGGGTTAGGCTTCCCCACACAGACAAGCGCCGGCGGGAAAAACATCCCGTGAGCGCACACTGGAAACTGTAAACCGACTTGGACGTGTTGGACAAACTGTCATTTTTGCAAGTAACCAGAGTATTGTACGTACACAGCTGTTTTTACACAGCTGCTGTTTGTTGTTCGTTGTGCGGTATACTCTTCCGATCAGGCCTTCGGACCAAAGCTTGTTTATCAGACCTGTGTGAGAGGTAGGATGCTGGTCATTTTGTGAGAGTCGATGTCTCTTTTGGCGCCACAGCAACAATGCCTAGCAAGCCGTACGTAGAGGGAGAGCGGTCAGTCATGTGGGGGTCAAAACAGCGGTCTCGCGGCTGTGCTCACGTCTACAGTAGTAGCTACTCACGTCCCTCCAACAACCAACCGAATGCGGTACAATGTTTTGACCAATCAGCGTTCAACATCGACCAACCGAGTGCGGTGCAATGTTCGAGCCAATCAGCGTTCGACCAGAAAAGACGAGACTGGGACTTCCGTTTGTTCCATGTTGATGTGCCTGGCCTGGCCCTCGCTTCAAAGCGAGAAACACGGCTGTGCCCTGCCCTCACATCGAGCCCTGGTTCCTTGTCGATAGCTGACCCTGGTAGTAGTGCTTGGGATGGAGAGGGCATTAGCCTCCGTCAGTGTGAGTCCTCTTAGAACAGCCCCTTGAGCGCCCGGGTCGTCTACATCTACAGCAATAGCAGCACCATCGGCGCTCTGTTTTCGAATTCAGCAGGTGCGAATCTTCTGTTCCTTGAGTGCTATGCGGTGCGGTACGCATATACAAAGTCGCATCCAGTGTCCATTGTGTCTCAGCGTCTCGGCTGCTCCAGAGCAGTACACAGCTTTCTAGGACTTCGGGGAACCCTCTCCCTCCCGCTCCACCATCTCTTTCAGGCTGTTTCTTCGCTCCGAGTCTCGTCTTCAGGGTTGTCCCGGACTTTTCAGGTGGTATTTTATATCATCCTGGATACCTTTGCGGTACAGTATAATACCAGAGGCACGCAGCAGTATCACCAGCCACCAGCAAAGTATTGTATCCGCATACCAGGTACGTATATACGTACACGTTCTCCTGCTGCTGCCATTGTCATACCTCGGTGTGACCATCTGGCTTCGATGTCACTGAATGAATGAACTGACTGCTATCACGCCACGCGTGAGAGCCTGTCTCTATCTATGCGAATCAGTCTCTATCCGGCATGCTCGCCCACACTTATACTCGTGCAACTCTGGCAGACACTGACTGGTGGTATGAATATGTACCACAGCAGTACAGCAGCACACCTACATGTACTAAGAAACAAAAGGTACTACTACGAGTGTAATAAGAAACCCAGAGCAGATTGGGATTTACGAGAACATAAGAAATTCGGGAGCCGTTATTATGCTGAAGTTAGCGTACAACGTACTCTCGCTCTCAAATAAGAAACCCAACCTGGGTCATAACTTAAGTTTCTTATTAAGGTTCCAGTACTGTATACCTGGTTCTTGGTATATATCGTCGATACCTAAACTTTGCAAGCTGCGTGGTACGATTTCTATATCGGCACAGGAGGCCACAGCACCGAACGTGTTCTGTGGTACACAGTCAGCACAGGGCACTTATATATTGTAGCGACGCTTGCTACCATTCAGTACCAGCCCGCTCATATATACATACAAGAAAGTGACCCACTTGGAAGCCAGCCTGAAACATTCAAAGGATCAAAATATCTCTCAGCCTGCAGTACGTAGTCAGAGAGCCTAAGCTGTGACCCCTCTTCCGGTGGCTGGCCTGGGCCCAAGTACTGTACACCATTCAACTTGTGCGCTACCTGCAAGGATGTACACTATTTCTGTTTTTTTTGGTGGTATATATGCCGTGGCATTACCATGGTACGAACCACGACATGCCATGGTATGCCAAGGCATGCCGTGGAAGCCCATAGCGTGCCGTGGTAGTCACCGTCAACCTCCACGGTACACGGTGAAAAATCCCACGGCGACGTCCACGGTATGCCGCGGAGCATTCACGGCAACAACTACGGCATGCCATGGTATACTCCAAGTCCTATTCCACGGCATGTTACGGCATATCCCACGTTGACCACAGTAACCCCCACGCAATACCACGGTAACTCCCACGGCATATGCCACGGTATGCCACGGATTTTTCCATGGTAACCCCCACGGCATACTAACACAATATTATACTGGTACACAACTATTTAATGGCAACATAGGTTCTTTCAAGTGCAGGTGGATTCGTGTGGCCACGTCCACAGTTTCGGCGAATACTACCTAAACCTTATACGCTTGCCCTTAAAGAGAGCCTACAATTATTCATTAACACGTGTAATACACGTACGCATACACATACGCATACACATTTAGTACATTATTCTGACACCTCGAGTGGCGTGTCCGAGTGAACGCCAGGCGGGCCAACCTGTGTTGTTTCGGCAGGGCATTGCGTATTGAAAAAACTACCGTCCTTCCTACGTACGAAACCGTGACACTACCACGTCCGTGTCGCGTCACGTCCCCGCGTGGTTTTTCCATGGTTTATGCCATGGCATTGATTGCCATGGGATGGCATTGATTGCCATGGCATGCCGTGGGGGTTGCCGTGGGGTTTGATGCAGTGGGGGTTGCCATGGCATTACGTTGCCATGGCATGCCGTGGCATGCCGTGGGAGCGTGCCGTGGGGGTTGCCGCCGTGGCATGCCGTGGGAGCGTGCCGTGGGGGTTGCCATGGCATGCCGTGGGAGTATACCGTGGTCGTTGCCATGAGATTTTCCATGGTGTGCCGTGGGAATATACGTATTATGGCCTTGGTGGTTGCTTTGATGGCCGCGGTCTACCATGGGGTTCTACCATGGGGTTGCCGTGGTTTGCCGTGGGGTGCCGTAGGCGTTGCCACGATATGCTATGAAACTTGCCGCGGTATGCCGTGGGGCTTGCCGTGGTGTTCGTGCCGTGGCATGCCGTGGTCAGTGCCATAGCATGCCGTGGTCAGTGCAACGCCATGCCTTGGCAGCCCGCGGCTTGCGGTGGCATGCCATGGCATGCCTGGCATGTCNACGCACTCTCGCTCTCAAATAAGAAACCCAACCTGGGTCATAACTTAAGTTTCTTATTAAGGTTCCAGTACTGTATACCTGGTTCTTGGTATATATCGTCGATACCTAAACTTTGCAAGCTGCGTGGTACGATTTCTATATCGGCACAGGAGGCCACAGCACCGAACGTGTTCTGTGGTACACAGTCAGCACAGGGCACTTATATATTGTAGCGACGCTTGCTACCATTCAGTACCAGCCCGCTCATATATACATACAAGAAAGTGACCCACTTGGAAGCCAGCCTGAAACATTCAAAGGATCAAAATATCTCTCAGCCTGCAGTACGCAGTCAGAGAGCCTAAGCTGTGACGCCTCTTCCGGTGGCTGGCCTGGGCCCAAGTACTGTACACCATTCAACTTGTGCGCTACCTGCAAGGATGTACACTATTTCTGTTTTTTTTGGTGGTATGCCGTGGCATTACCATGGTACGAACCACGACATGCCATGGTACGCCAAGGCATGCCGTGGAAGCCCATAGCGTGCCGTGGTAGTCACCGTCAACCTCCACGGCACACGGTGAAAAATCCCACGGCGACGTCCACTGTATGCCGTGGAGCATTCACGGCAACAACTACGGCATGCCATGGTATACTCCAAGTCCTATTCCACGGCATGTTACGGCATATCCCACGTTGACCACAGTAACCCCCACGCAATACCACGGTAACTCCCACGGCATATGCCACGGCATGCCACGGATTTTTCCATGGTAACCCCCACGGCATACTAACACAATATTATACTGGTACACAACTATTTAATGGCAACATAGGTTCTTTCAAGTGCAGGTGGATTCGTGTGGCCACGTCCGCAGTTTCGGCGAATACTACCTAAACCTTATACGCTTGCCCTTAAAGAGAGCCTACAATTATTCATTAACACGTGTAATACACGTACGCATACACATACGCATACACATTTAGTACATTATTCTGACACCTCGAGTGGCGTGTCCGAGTGAACGCCAGGCGGGCCAACCTGTGTTGTTTCGGCAGGGCATTGCGTATTGAAAAAACTACCGTCCTTCCTACGTACGAAACCGTGACACTACCACGTCCGTGTCGCGTCACGTCCCCGCGTGGTTTTTCCATGGTTTATGCCATGGCATTGATTGCCATGGGATGGCATTGATTGCCATGGCATGCCGTGGGGGTTGCCGTGGGGTTTGATGCAGTGGGGGTTGCCATGGCATTACGTTGCCATGGCATGCCGTGGCATGCCGTGGGAGCGTGCCGTGGGGGTTGCCGCCGTGGCATGCCGTGGGAGCGTGCCGTGGGGGTTGCCATGGCATGCCGTGGGAGTATACCGTGGTCGTTGCCATGAGATTTTTCATGGTGTGCCGTGGAAATACACGTATTATGGCCTTGGTGGTTGCTTTGATGGCCGCGGTCTACCATGGGGTTGCCGTGGTTTGCCGTGGGGTGCCGTAGGGGCGTTGCCGCGGTATGTTATGAAACTTGCCGTGGTATGCCGTGGGGCTTGCCGTGGTGTTTAAGTGCCGGGCAATGCACGCGGCAGCCCGCGGCATGACATGGGCAATGCCAATGGGCAATGCCAATGGCAAAGTCATAAGGGCATCTAGATTTATGGCCAAGCCAGAGCGGAAAATGGCATGCCATGGCATGTCATGGGCATTGTTATGGCATGCCACGGAATGCCACGGAATGCCACGGCGTGCCGCCAAAAAAGCAAATAATGTACATCCCTCGCCACCTGGAAAACACGTCTTTACGGTGGACCGAAATAAGAAAGTGCAAGATAAGAAACTGTGCTTTCGCGCGCGCCCAGAATAAGAAAGCCAGCCTGAACCCTATTTAAGGTTTCTTGTGTGAGAGCCTGTGTAGAGGTAAATCAGTACCTGGTATCATTTTCTGGGCAAAGCGTTTCGGATTGACTGATGAGGCGGGGCGCTCCTGAGCTGAGATTCCACCCATTGATAAGACATATGCCTTAGAAGGCGTGCCTTATAAGCCGTTTGCCTTGTAAGGCACGCGTTATCGCTGGAAACACCCTATTGTTAGTATGTCACTGGTATAGCTCGTATGGGGATTGCCGTTCATCGTTTAGTTTTGTCTCGAGGTCAGTTTTGGGTGGCTTACTGTTGACTTTTAGTAGTATGGGGGACCATAGTAAACAGAACCTACGGCACACACAAAAACCAATACATTTGCGTATTTTTACTTACAATATTTGGTCCTCTTTACTATATTCCTCCGTGATAATAGTATACCCCTCTGTTTCGGAATATTATATGAGCACCGTTTTTTTTTTTAATATTCATGAATAAAAGGTGCTTATATTTCGGGACAGAGTGGTATACATCCTCAGAAAACGACGACGGGTAGTTGCACCGACCGCTACCGCAGCATGCGTCCATACATGAATACCGGTATGCTGTAGCCCAGATTCCGCTCCATAGATAGGCTGTGTGTAAGTCAGGACGCATGCCATTGTTTTAGAGGTGCACCATGTTTTTTTCTGATGCCCCCCTCAAATCGAGGACCTCTACGAACACTTGACCCAAAAACGAAATCTTGGACAAAAATAAAGGGCTGTATACACTACCTGCCCCCTCATAAGAAAGTGCCCCACAAGAAACTCAGCCTAAACATTACGAGGGAAAAAGAAAGTCGATAGCTAGTACACTGAAGTTATAGTGTGGGACACACCCCTTTCTCAAATAAGAAAGTCAGCCTAAGCCCGATTTCTGGTTTCTTATAAGAGGGCCGGTACCGTAACCTCTGAGCAATAATACCATGGCCTAAGTACACAATGAAACATATTGCAACGCACAATAAGGATAACTGGTTGGATGAGATTGATTGGTGGCATTCGACGAATTGTGTCAGCTTTTTCATTCTGAATGAATAATGCCCTGCACATTGGTCGGAGGGCTAATACTAATAAAAAGAATGGGTTAAGGAGCCCCTTCATGTCACAAACAAAACGGCCAAAAATGCTACCTCTTCTACCGTTGCACGCGTCTCAGCTATATACATACGTATGATCGTCACGCCAGCAACACCACTTTCTTGTAGAAACGACTTTCTTTGCTTGCGTACAGCTCGATCTACGCGTACGAGTGGTCTCTACCCGACGAGTGGAGTCGGCACGTTGTCGATACCGTAAACACCAACCAGCAGACAACATTTTGCCGACATACAAATATGATATCCGTATGTATGTATAGTATCTCTGCTTGTTGTATACCCGACTATTTTGCTCGTACTCCTAGATAATAGATTCCATATCCAATCACTACAGACAGACACGATTACTGCGCATCCATGAACACACTGCGACCTGCCGAAGCTTCGACGAAACAGTCGTGACAGCAGTGCGTGTGTGTGCACAAGACGCTAGCTACGGTAGCAGTAGAGGTTGCAACCCGAATGTTTCTGAGGGAAATCACTGGACTATAGTATATATAGTATTATATAGTATTATATAGTATTATATAGTATTATAGGAGATCTATGCCTCCCCCAAAAACTGTTTTTTTTCGAAGAAAAACAAAGTGCTATTTAATACGAATATTACCCGATGCAAAATCCCATGGCCTCAGCAAGTACAACACTTGGGTAAAACATTTGCATGCATTTGGACGCAAATAGCAGTGTAGTGCTAGGTTGGCACGGCAGCCGAACAGAGCTTGGATGCAATACCGTATGCAATAGCAGTGGCGGGGGGGGTGCCCCGCCCCCCCCCGAACCCCCCCCCCCGGGCCCCCGACAGTGTGCGTTGGAAATGCAGTACCAGACCGTGGACGCAAATAGCGGTGTAGTGCTAGGTTGGCGCGGCAGCCGAACAGAGCCTAACAGAGCTTGGATGCAATAGCAGTGTCGGGGGGGGGCGACGCGCCCCCCCCCCCGGGCAGGCGACAGTGTGCGTTCGAAATATATGTACTGTATTTTTAAACCCCCCCCCCCGGGCAGGCGACAGTGTGCGTTCGAAATATATGTACTGTATTTTTAACAAAGTGCTATTTAATACGAATATTACCCGATGCAAAATCCCATGGCCTCAGCAAGTACAACACTTGGGGTGAAACATTTGCATGCGTTTTTGCAACACGATAATGGTATTCCGACGAATTTGGGTTAAGGACCGTTTCTTAACCCTTATAGGACTGGAGTCCCGTTCTGGGGACAAATCACTTAGAATTAGACTGGTTTGTCCCCAAAACGGGACTGCAGTCCTAAAAGGGTTAAAAACCTTATAGGACTGGAGTCCCGTTTTGGGGACAAATCACTTAGAATTAGACTGGTTTGTCCCCAAAACGGGACTGCAGTCCGAAAAGGGTTAAGGAGCCCCGTCCTTCAGAGAAAGTTTCAGCCGAAAAATGCTGTCTCTATCATCGTAGCATGGGTCACAAACCCCTCGGTACAGCTTCATTCCGAGAAATTTCCCATGGTGCTGGGGGCGTCGAAGGGTTTTCGGTGTGCATACAGAAGTGGACCAAAGTCGCACGAAACACGGGGGTCATTTGGAAACCTATACTTTTACCGCCGACGGACTGACCACAAGGCAGCAGTTTGCCGCAAATGCACGACCGACCGTGTAGTTGCCATCAAATCCAATGTTTTTTGTACGGACAGTACGCGTGGCAGCCGCCCCATCGTAATTTGAGAGTTCAGTTCAGAGGGCTTGTTTGTTTGTTTTCGCTTGACTTTTACCGGAAAAATATAAAACCAAACTACTAATGGCATATAATACCCGCATGTATGCTGAAACTTCTACTGTTGCAGTGGGAAACGCAGCCTGTCTCACATAACAGTTTGAACCCGGCCCGAAACTAGAGGAAGAAGAGTGCTCGGTACCTGGTGTCGGAAATATTCGAGAGATATTCGAGAGTAACTTGCTCTCACCCACTTGCTCATTCACTCAATGACTCACCCGCTCAATCACGCACCAACGCACTCCCATTAACTCAATGGCTCGTTTTCCATAACCCCCCCACCCCGAGTTATTAGCGCACTCCTTTCCGCGTTCATTCTTCCGTTCCTCCTCCAACCATGTGCTGCTTTGTTCCTCCTGTCTGTGCTTGTCTGCGCATTGGCTCGACAGTGCTATCGCTCGTCCACTCCTCCACCCAACGCGCTATCGAAAACATCCAAAACTTTGTTGTGTACTGGTCGTTATGATCCACCCCCTGTTGTCATTCTACGCTGCCATCCATATTATATACAATAATATATACGCAAATATAGTCCGTCTCACAGACGTTTCTCAGTATAAGATGTAGCTCACCCTTCATGCGACTCAACGAACAACTTCACCTTCTTCTGCTTCGGGCTTGGCGTAAGCAAATCAATGTCTGCCTGGTTGGTGAAAGCCCGACGTGTCTCATCTCAGCATTGTAGGGATGCGAGGGTCTATGGTAATACGACTATGGCCAAGCATAACATGTGACTACGTACAATAATGACTTCACCACCCCTCCCTTTCACCCCGTTAACTTGGGGAATCAATCGGTCATTCCTTTCGTTGAAACCGTGTCCCTGCTCCTACGGAATCCAAGCAGGCGCAAAAGCCATGAATGCCCACACAGGGGAGGCGGTCGCCCCGTTGGTTCGCAGTACGCGGGTGGATACTCGACATGTCCTTTTTTTTGTGCTTTGGTAGGCTAGCGATACAGCACGAGGGACACGCCCGCCCGTCTCCATACCTACTACTGCTTATTTTAGCGCGTGCGTATGCGAGAGCACCGCTTCGGCACAAAACACCGCTACAAGATCCTCACAGAACCCCTTCTTCTGCCATTTCAATTGTGGCGGCCTCAACGTTTCATTTACCCTTCGTCAAATCAGTTATTTCTACACAACGTTATTGTATTCGGTTACGTTTGGACATCAGCTTTTATTGCCTTTTAGCCGCACGATACAGTACCACTCGTATAATACTGGTAAGGTGGGTCTTTTGTGGCTGCTGCTATCACGTTTTGTCGTTGTTCCTCGTGGTCACACTCGGCGAAACGGCCTGCATCGAGGGCGGAGCAATTGGCGACACAGGCTATTTCATGATCCCATGCACTGGTGTCTGCAGTAGTCTTGCGCTGGAAACGGCTGCAACACGCACTAGGCCACGGACACGCAGACACATGTAGACTTGGGTTCATCTTGTTTGTTTGCTTTGGGTGTCGCTATGTACGGCCTGCATGGAACGAGTCGTCCACGTGAGTTACCCACGGAACCATACATTTTCAACGAATTATGTGCCACCTAAACCAACTATTTTCACTTTTGTTTTTTTTGTCCATCCCATTTACTATCTTCGCACTGAAAATACCATCACGTTGCTAGATTCCACATTTTGCATCGAACCGGCAAGCACGCAAGACGCCAAAAGGCCGACCGTATGACCGCAAGGTGTTTATGTCCGACGGCAAATGTCGTGAGCGAGTAGTTGCGAGAGTCGTTTCCAGTTTCAACCAACCTTTCCAACCACACAACATTGCTGGTATGGTTACTATGTTCACCTCAACCGTCATCGATACGGTAGAAGCCGAGGTACCACCCACATCGCACCAGCCACGCAAGCGTCGATGGTGTGAGACGGCCGAAGCCTCGGCTGCCTTCGAAAATAGCATGGTCCGCGAGGGAAGAGGCGCGACACCACCTACGCACCCACCCCCGAGATAGTATCGCGTGGAAGACTCTGAGGACCGCGTGTGCGAATCTTCGGGAGGTGGTCGCTGTAGGGGTACATGCGTATGTCGAAGAGTACCTAGCCGAAACCGAGAGACTCCTAGCTGATAATGACCAGCGAGGCTTTTACAAGCACCTGAAGGGTACTGTAGGGTTGGAGGGCAAGAAAGCGNTTTTTTTGTCCATCCCATTTACTATCTTCGCACTTCCGTCTTTCTCCCTCCCTAGTCGTAACTCAGATCCGGGGTCACAAAGTAGGCTCCTCTCCCTCCTCCCCCACTACGGTTCTTGCCTTGCATTTTTATCGCGAGAAGATTTCAGCACTTTCTTCCCTCGTCAACTCTCGTCGAATTTTGCTTACCCACGCTATAATATGCGCTCTCGACAGACGGTGTCATTTGAGAATAAAAACCTCCATGGGGAGAATCGAACCCTCGACATCCGGGCCTACAGGCTTCGTGGCTACCAGTTAGACCACCGGGGCGACCTATTTTCACTGTACTACAGTAATAAGCACCAACAACCGACTATTTCGTTTACAGCATCGTTTGCTTTTTTGTGACGTAATATACAGGTTTTGATTGAACCAGTGAAGCAGCACCAGGTCGCTCGTTCCTAGTCATGATGCCATCCTGCTTGATGTCACGCCGAGTCCCTCGATACGTTAGGAAGGCGGTATGATACTTGCATGTGCCCGGTAGCACCTTCAAATAATACACTATATATTATATTCCACTTACATACAGTGCGCGACAGATGTTAAGAATCTGATAGTTAAGAATTTGAGACTGAGAGTTTGGGGGGAAACATACGGATGCGAACTTTTTGTACTGAACATAATGTGGGACACACCCAGTCTTACGTAAGAATTCTTGTTTGGCCAAAAATAAAGAGGTTCTTGACATCTGTCACGTACTGTACTACAAAGCCTCGTTGTTGCAAGGAGCATGGCGCGCGTCCAGCACATCGTCAATACAGCTTGCTTAATAAATTCAAATGCAGCCCTGATTGTCAAGGCTCTACACCAAAGTGCTTCCTTCCCGCCTTCATTCGACGCTGTCATCTATATATACATATAATATGTACATGCAACAAAGTCCGCCTCACAAGCGGTTTTCAGTAGGACGCAGCTCAGCACGCCCTTCATGCGAACCTCGACCAACAACCTCACGGTTCGCGCTTCGCGCCCGTGGTGCAAGCTGGCAATGTCTGCTTGGTCCGTGAAAACCCGGCGTGCTCCGTCCCGGCATTGTCGAAATGCAAGGGCCTACTATGGTCATACTTCTACCGCCGTGCACGACAACGAGTATCCCCCCCCCCCACAGGAGGCCTTTGTGCGGGGTGGAGAACCTTTGCTCCGCACAAGGGGAATGATCGTACCACGTAGTGTGTATATGGTAAGGCATACACGAGGCAGATACGTAGTGATACCCATTGCTGTCTCAGGGAGTGGCCACACCAGAAGTTGAATTAACCCATTGAAGCTGTCATCCATATGCAAGTCCGCCTCAGAGGCGGTTCTTAGCAGGATGCAGCTCACCCTCCATGCGACTCGCCCAATACCTCACGGCGCTTCGCGCTTGGTGCAAGCAATGTCTGCCTGGTTGGTGAAAACCCAACGCGCTCCGTCCCGGCATTGTAGGGATGCGAGGGTCTATGGTCATATGACTACGGCCGTGCACCGCGACACTAATCAGTACACCCAAAGGAGGCGAAACAGGAAGAGGATAGGATGAGCAAAATATTTATTTATAAATATGAAAACAACGTAATGAGCGCCCAAATGTTGGAGGTGGTCTCTTGTTAGGAGTAGGAACGGTGCTGGCTCCGTCTCGAAAGAGATGCGTCGTGGTCAATGATCAACAAATGAGTACCCCCCCCCTCCCCCCCCCCCCCCACGGCAGCGGCGGCGGCGGCGGTGTGCGACCTCTTCAAGGACGTGGAGGGCCAGCCTGCCGAAGCTGTCGGCACTTTGAATCCTGGGACAGCTCCCATCAAGATGATGCCTGAAGCCCCAGGGATGGACGACAACGAGGCGCACATTTCGATTTCTACGTTCCTGAGAATCGTGAGTGTGTATATGTATATTGTATGGGTACTCGTATATACGTACGTCGATGTTGCAGCTACTGCTGTCTGGTGGTTCCCACGGCGTCTGGCTTTAAGGCGTGCTGCTTCGAAGGCCATTGCAGTCTCTGCGAAAAGACCTCCGGCTTTGTGTTGTCTTGTGGTGGGGATGTGTGTGGCTTTTACGCGTGGCTAAAAAAGGGGCCGCTTGTTTATGTGCTACTGATTTCTGGTTCGGGACCCTTTCGTGACCTTTTTCCAAGACCAGCAGAGTCAAAATTGCCCATCCGGAAAAACTCACAGGGTACGTATGCAGACCTCCCAGGAGCTTCTCATGTGTACTTTTGTCGTGATACAACAATCTACCACGTCCGTGCAAATCACCAATTTATAGTCCATGTCATATACAAAGGTGGGCATGGCCAACATTTCGTTCCTTCCGTGGGCCTCATTCCCTTCCCAACCACCGTGCCGGAGTAATATATATATATTAGCACTCTGTCCATAAATGTCAGCCTATTGGTTCATTTCGAATATGAATATCCAGCCACGTCCTTTTATCATCAAACAGAGTGGTGCAAATATACTGACCCATTATTAGCCGCCAGGCATGATAGCCGAGGCAGGTCGCCCCGCCCAGCCCTGCCCCACCGTACCGTCCTCTAAGTTTGGCTGACACTACTGTACACCCCGCTTCGGGCTTTACACTACTCGCCGCAGGTGACGGCGCTTTCAGCGTTGTACATGGCTGCTAACCCGTGGCTCTTCTTCTACGACGCTGACAAGGGAGAGATATGCCCCTACACGTGAGTGCATTATACCCCTCTCCTTCTCTAACTATCTGTTTCCTTGCCCCCCGTGCCCCGTCCCGGCATTGTAGGGATGCGAGGGTCTATGGTCATAGGACTACGGCCATACGTGACAGTGAAGTACACCGCCCCCTCCCCCTGGCCGTCCTTATCGGTACAGCTGTCGCCGTCACGGTGGAGCACTACTGACATACAACCTAGACGCGTGCTTTGCCTCATATATACGGGTGACACTTATCGATGTGTTTTTCTGGGCGTGGTATTTAGAGGCAATGCCACCTTATAGGGGTGGCGGCTTACTTTCCTGAGCTCACACCTGTTCGCGCAACCCGGGTAACTACTTAAAAAGTCTTGCAGTGAGCTAGCCTTGCAAACAAAAACGCCACATATACGAGCAAAACTACCGTTCTAACCGGTAGTCAACTCACTCTTGCTCTTGAAAAAGCTCCACCGGTCAGAAAACATGCAGCCGAAAAAGGGAAACCCCCTACGTACCTTGGTTCGAGTCGGTATCTAGGGGTAGCATTCCGCGGCAAGGGGATATACGGTGATATGCCTCATTGTACTGAAGTCCCCGGTAAGTTTAATTGTAGTACGTATGGACCTAGGGGCCGACAACGACTACTGATATGCCGACGACGCCATTTTATGGACCTGTACTACTGTACGACAGGTGTAGCATGATTTTTTCTGGCTAACATATTTTCTGAAAATTCGAGGGCTCCTTAACCTTTTTAGAGCTGCAAAACTTATCTCACACTAATTCCAAGTGATTTGTCCCCAAAATCGTTGGACCGGTTCTTAACGTTGGACCGGTTCTTAACCCTTATAGGACTGGAGTCCCATTTTGGGGACAAATTACTTAAAATTTGAGTGGTTTGTCCCCAAAACGGGACTGCAGTCCTAAAAGGGTTAATCCGAAATCGTCGGAATGTTATCCCGCTTTTTGTTGCTTATATCTTCAGTAGACCATGTGGGTCTGTTCATTGTGTTATTGCACCTCTATTTTTTTTCTTAAAAACAACTTCTTTTTTTTTTTCGGGGTGTAAGTTAGGTACTGTCTGTAGGAGAGGCGACGGAGGTGCGCAAATCGACGAATCGGTTTCCAAATCAATGCGATCTGATCTGATCTGATCTGATCTGAAATAATACAATAAGTACCACTTGAGCTAGTCTGGATTTTACTCGATTTTGAAAAAGGGGGAGAACAGGATCATAGAGCTCCTCGAGCGACCACCCTTGCACCTCTACCTCAAGATAGCATGTATTTGTCTATGAACCTATAGGGGCAACCGACTACTGCTATGCCGACGACGTCTGCCATTTGTAAAGGTGTTACGTAGTCCGTGGTCGGGCTACATACCGGTTAAACAAGATTTTCCAATCGTCTACTACCCAAACGAAGCGTAAAAACACCCTCCAATCTTGAGGACCCCTATTAATAGACGCTACCCAGAAATCCGGTTTAGAAAAACGCCAGAAAACTGCGACCCGACTAGAAAGGCCAGAGCCTAAGCATTGCATAAACACTAATAATGGTAATCCAACGAAAGTAGGGTTAAGGGAGCTTGGCCAGCAAAAAACATATTTTGTTGTTGGCGAAAACGTGCTACTTACTACCCATATCGTAGCAAGCGGCCCGTCCTTTTACCTCTCTTGCCGCCGCCGGTAAGGACGTTCGTTGTGTTCTTGGTGAGTCAAACACGCCCAAAAAAAGTCAAAGTGCTCTCGTCGCCTTGCTTGGACATGTTGTGATTCGATGCGTCGCCTGTCACATCTTGACACCCGCGTGCAAGCATGTGCTCCATGTGGTTTTCATGGAGTGGCATCGGGGGGTGGGGGGCGGGAGAGGGGGGTGTTTAGGTAGAATCGGGCACCTGTGAGAATGTATGGCAACTACAACAGTACACACTTAGGGGGTCCGACCACGGGTACGTTTGTACATACCAGGAGATGTCGGAACGTCTTCCTCACACTTAGTGGAAACAAGTTAACCCGCATGCCCAGCTCGTGTCGCAACATATATGACGCATGTACCTCGGACCTATATATCATGATCCTAACCCGTCGTTATGATACGTTGTGCGGGATCAGCATTTTTACATATATATATATATACTTGAGTATATACCCAACCCAGGAGACATGTTCCAGGTCATGGCGAGCAGGCGACTCCCACACCCGGCAATAACAATGAGCTACATATCATACAGATCATACAGATCATACAGATCATACAGATCAGAGGGATCCATCTGCCGTGAACTGCCTAGACCATAAATTAGGAAGCGATGGTCTAGATACTACATTTCATGATCTGTCTGTGGTGTGCAATATGGCCCCTCTCTTTCTTTTCTGGGCGAAAACAAATTCCTTTCACGTTCGAGCATAAACTCAGTCCTTGTCGGCGTATGAACGGAGCGTATGAACGTACGTCCTCCTCATTAATGAAAAAACACACGATCAGCACCGGCGGGAGAATTGCGCCCTTAATAAATAAGACGGTGCAACCCAAGAAACACAATTCATACCTTGATATTGCCCCTGTGTGCCCTCGCTCCTTGTTCACGTCAGGGTGATTTGCGCGACGAATCCCGTGGAGATGACCCTCCTGACGGGGTCACGGTTGTCGGCCGGCGTGCTGTTCTCGAGCCTCACAGTATCCATCTTCTCCAAGTGCTACGCCACGCGTTCGTTCCTGCATCACTCCTGGCTCGGCGCCGTCATCGACTTCGAGCCGTCTCACGATCTCCACACATGTGAGTACAGTAGTACTGTAGTACGTGTGCCATCTGGGCGTTCTATGTTCACGAACAGGCTGGGGTTTCAACACCGTAGGGATGCATTTTTTTCAACCTTTTGTACTCGCGGAACGAGGGTGAGCGCAGATATCAGCATCGTGGTTTCGGCTGGTTCATATATTCCGCGCTGTTGCATGTTTTCATTTTTCACGGAACTGTGCTAAATCAAGACTTGCTGTGCGGGTCATCACATGTATGTGCCGCCCAGCCTTATCCGCGGGAAATGCCGTTGGCGTCAGTTCGTTATAGTCACAGCGGAAGTCCTGTTTATAAGCACACCCCATTCCATCGTTTATTGCACCCTGCAGCCCGACATATACATACGAAGTATACCCCCCCCCCCGCCGCCATACGTACCTAATGGCGAATACTCCCGACACAGCAGTAGAGCCTACGAGATACTGTTTCTCCTTGGGGATAAAAAAAACCCGTCTTTGTCGTGAATTGACAATCATAACCTACGCCCTTTCTTTGTCGTGCCTTGCGTGCGCCGTGCTGTTGCTTTCGCGCTCTGGGAAGACTTCGGCTACCTTTCCATGGTCGCCGCTCTAGAGCACGGCCTTCTGCACTGCCTCCGGTTCGCCCACGCGAAGCAGCAGTACCTCATCTACGAGACGGACACCGGGCGATCAGGGGTGATCGGGTGCCTCCTGCTCCTCCCCATAGTGCTGCCGATGAGGTTCGAGTTCTTCAGGACCAAGGTACGAGAATCGGACGGTCCTTGTACAACCATCGTCTTATTTATAAAGGCGATCGTGATATAATATTGTTACTGCAGTAGTAACAGGAAACAAATAGGCGTTGAATGTGCGCTGAAACGGCACACCAGCAGGCGTTTTGGCACGCGGGGGGCACGCGTCGGGGGGGGGGGGGCGGGGGGGGGGGGGGGGGGGGGGGGGGGGGGGTTCGGCCACCTCCAGCCCCAAGTCGAGAAGCATTCCCCTGCCCCGAGACACGCCGTACCGTGGCCGTGTTCGCTTCCTCCCGCGCTTCGCGCGATACACCAACCTTTGTCAAGAAATGGTACGATTCGCGCTATATATTCGGTGGGGGTACGTGGCAACCAGAAAAATGCTGAAACTACTCACTTGAAGAGCTGTGCGCCTCTCCAGACACATTTTTTTGTTTGAGATTAATTGGAAGTGCACACCGCAGAGCAGTCCCTTAGGCCTGTTGTACGAGAGGCATCAAGAATAATACTGTAAACTTCTCACGGGTATTCGAGCGATAAGTCGTATGCCTTCTAAGGCTTATGGCTTATTTGGTAGTTCCTCAGTCGACGGAGGAGTGTACGAACAGTCAGGAACAGTCAGTAATAGTCAGTATAGTCGGTAGTAGTCCGCATCGTACTCAGTAATAGTCAGAAATATTCAGTAATAGTCAGTACTAGTCGGTAATAGTCAGTACTAGTCGGTAATAGTCAGTAATAGTCGGTAATAGTCAGTAATAGACAGTAACAGTCAGGACTAGTCAGCAATATAGTCAGTAATAGTCAGCAATATTCAGTACTAGTCAGTAATAGTCAGTAATAGTCAGTACTAGTCGGTAATAGTCGGTAATAGTCGGTAATAGTCAGTGATATACAGTAACAGTCAGGACTCGTCAGCAATATAGTCAGCCACGAACATTTTGACCGAAACGTACTGCCAGGGCATCGTGGTACCTTTTCTTTTTTTTTCTTCTTCTTCTCAGGTTTCTTACACGATTCTTACACGAAGAGCGCTATGCTGTACCTACACCAAAACGCCAGTTACGTAGAGACGAAGAGCTCTATACTGTGCCCACACTCAAAACTCATAACGCCAGTTTTGTAGAGATGTGGGCAGGCACGGCATAAGTCACCAACTTGCCATTAGTCGGACTGCGTATACTATAATAGCTAGCCATTTCCAGGAGGTGTCTGTCCACTATCCGGCTTCTTGGGATTTCACACTTCAATGAGTTGGACAGGTCAGCTCACAGTAGCTCGAGCTAACTCTTTCGAGGGTAGCTCATCGGTGAGCTATGCGAGCTAACTGAAATTCACATGCTTCCCCGGCTTGAGCTAGAGGATGGTGGCTCATCTGCACATCTTTTCAGAGCTTGAGCTATGTGGAGCATAGCTCGTCTGCACACGTTTTCAAAATATGGTGGCTTACCGGTGAGCTATGTGAGCTAAGTAAACTGAACACGTTTCCCCGGCTTGAGCTACAATATATAGGATGTCAGCTCATCTGCACATATTTTCAAAGCTTGAACTATGAAGGATAGTTCATCTGCACATGCTTTCAAAAGCTTGAGCTATAGTATATTGAAAAAACAAACAAAAAAAAACACAGCTGTGAAATCGAGGATTTTTATCGCAACTCATCTTTGCAAGCTGAGTGGGGTACTTTTGGAGTCGAAACACTGCTGGGTCAGCTCCGGCACAGTCAGCGCGTGGTACTGCTGGGATCCGCGGCTGGTCAGGGGTACAAAGCCGATCATGAAGAAGTGGCGGGCAAGGATCATAGTGAATAGGGCCTACGGTAAACACTAAAACCTAGATGTTTCCCTATTTTTACTAACTATATTTGGTCCTATTTACTAGTGTTTACTATGCCCCCCCCCCTGGTAATAGTCGATAGCGCATTTACGCATGCTTTCACTTGCACACTGGAAGGATGGCTGAATGCAGGATGAACAGTAGTTTTTGTTCATGGGCTGGGTGGGGCCCCCTCGGCCAGGTAGAGCTGGTTCGGCTTGCTTCGCTCGTCTGACTCAAAAAGTCGGCAGACCGGCCTGCCCATGAGGTGGTTCAGCACTGTTAGCCAGCCGGCTTGCGAACTAAAGTGATATAATAGTTTCCTCTAACGACACTTACCGATTACTGCTGTAGGTATTAGTCGTGGTATCCTGCCCAATCACAGCTAGCTCTTATACTTTGTCTCTAAATTATGTTACGAAACATTATACGTACTGTGAGCGCTACCAGATGAACAAGCCCAATGGCGATGGATGTCACAAATACATCCCAATGGCGCGAATACGATTGCAAGTATCTTGGGGAGGCATATCATATACACACATGATGCGGTGAAACCCAGTTGATTTCACGCATCCCAATCGGTACATTTTGTCCCATATAACGTTATATGCTAGTGATACTGATATACCATAGGGTATTATGTGGTGCAACTCCTGGTTGTCCCCATGGCGAATCCTCAAGTGGCCAAACACACAGCAGTTTGGGGGCTGTTTGTTGGAGCTTACTTTTTCGCAAGAGATTCATGGCCCATAACAAAAAAAAAGCAAAACCGCGTGCTTTCAATCTCACCGAGAATCGCCCACGCCTCGCGCAGATCATGATCTATCTGTACAGTACAGATCACTTAGTTCAACACCTGTCGTCGCGAGAGGTCGTGCAGGATCTGTGTAGTACAGACAGATCCAACCCAGGAAACATGTGCCACCGCGGTAGTAGATCATGCGGGTTATGCGGGTCCCGCCCGGCAGCATGAGCTAAATAATAGAAAACCGGGAAGATATCTGCCTTGAAAGGTCTACTGCTTATATATCATCAAGTAGGAATCGATTATCTGAACAAGGTGTGTATGGGGCCGTTGCATGGCCGGATGAGACGCAACCCGGTAGTGACGATGCGACGTCCTCTTTTTGTTGGCTAATCCACGCCAATGGGAAGGGTGCGGGGGATGGTAATGGTTTTGTGTGGTAACCAAACGCGGACAACGGCATGGGTAATAATGCCGCCAGTTTAATCCGCCTAAGGCTTGCCTCCCTATTTCGTCTGACTTGAAAGCACATGCAAAGGCCTCGGGTGGATACCTGCTGCTTGTATACATCGAAATACCATCAAATGATGCACAGGTGTTCCGTAGATATTTTTCGAAGTCGGACTGGACAGGTTTTAGTGCTCACACCTCCTGCGAGACGCGTGCGTTGTTTAAGGGTCTTAGTTGGTTCACAACATCGCCCGACGCCTCAGCATCGTACCCCTTACCGAACACCTACGTTCGTATAAACGATTAACCCTCGACACAAAACGCCCCAACATTTGACGCGCTCCGCCACGTATGTATACACCCGGTCACCGCCGGAGAATCGCAGATGTCCTTTCAGTTCAGGAAAGGCTTGCACCTTCTGTTTCTGCCGTTGTTGGTGGCATTATGCTTCCACAGCGTGATCTTCCGCTACGTGGGCTCCATCCTCATCGTCTGGTATGTCCTCGACCGCTTCTACTTCACGACGAGACAGTGAGTGCACGTGTGTGGAATCTGGCAGGGGTGCCGAGGAGGAAGTAGCCATGGTACGGTCGGTAGAGGGAGGGGATGCACTCTTAGTGGAGGTCGGTAACACGATGAAAATATATGCTCGCAAGGTGTGGAAACCCCACTCCTATCGGCTGGTTGCTGTTGGGACTGGGGCCCAATGACATGGAGCCAGCGTGCGGCGAGAGTTCGTCGTATGTGATAGAATGTGTGATATGATATGTGGCATTATATATACCTGGTATGTAATATGGTATGAGAAATAACACATCATATGTGATATGATACTCGTACGTAACAGTGTGCGTCAACCATAGTTGTGTCGAGCATACGTCATGATCTCTACCGACCTGTTCTTGGGTTCTAAAAGCGTGAGGAGCTCTCTACTTATATATATACCTGGTATATAGTATTCGACGCCACTTAAAACTCTCATATTTTGGGCCAGGCTCAATTTCTTATTTTTTTACGCGAGGCAATGGATGCGCCCTGTACAAATTTCAGCACTGAAAACACGAGGTTCTTGTGTTTCGTGCAGGATGCTGTAGTACCCAAAATGTCTAACCATTGCATGCGCGGCAACACGGCAGCGTTCGTTGCTATTGCCGAGTACACGTTAAATTATGGCAGATGTCCTGCAGCTCATTTGGTCACAGTGGACCAGTAGACTTGTGCAGGACACACCACAGCAGTGATCATTCTGGCATGCCTTGCCACATATCCCAATTGGAGGGAGAGCGCTGCGTTCGACCTACGAAGAGGCTGGTAAGCTTTGTCACACGAAACCTCCTTTCCTCGCATACCCTCACCGCTGTCTGTCTTGTGCCCCTCGACATTCAGGACGTTCCTTATCGACCACCCTGTCTTCGAAGCGGTTGGGCGCGGAACGATGGTTGTTCTGGACCTGCCGGCGTGAGTTTCCCCGTGATGTTTGACGTGTGATGTTGGATGTGTACCAAGGGGCTGTCGTCTCGTCGGCAACTACAAGTACACTTGGGAGCATGTCTTTTGCGTCACCCCTTCCCACATCGCGGGCTCAGCTCATCCGATGCTGTCGTCCCTTATGCAAGCAAATCCGCTCCACATGTGAGCAGTTCGTTCTCATTAGGATAAAGCTCACCCTTCATGCGGCTCGCCAAACACCTCACGGCGCTTCGCACTTGGTGCAAGCAATACCTGCCTGGTCGGTGAAAGCCCGACGTGCTCTCCGTCCCGGCATTGTCTATATATAGGGATGGGAAAGTCTATGGTCATACGACTACGGCCATGCATGACATATGAGTGCACCCCCACCCCTCGCCCGTTCCCGCTGTTGTTGCGCGCTCTTCGTTTTTGTTGCTTCATTCGATTATACACTCGAGGAGTTCAACGGGTATGATAGACGTAGGCGTTTCGTGGTGCCAGTGTTACTATTCCGCGAGATCTGACAACTACCAGTAGTACAGGTAGTGACGTAGTGACGGGTCTCGATTCGGCCCACATGAACGGTCGCAAACAATTTCGTTTTTGTGCTTCCTTCACAAAATTTCCGCTGTGGTGGCGTTTTTATCTTATTTATATTTTTTTCAGGGGCTACACATTCAAGGCTGGGTCTTACATTTATGTTAACTCGCCTATGATCAGCCGCAGTGAATGGCACCCGTTCTCGATCATCCAAGTGCCCGGTACAGCGCCGAGAGCAGCTTTCTACGCGGAGGCGGTGAGTGGAACAGGGGGAGGGGGGAGGATAAAGGTGTGTCGTAGGAAACATGCACTCATCGGATATATCACGATTCAACGTAGACAATCTACAACAGTAGCGCCTACTTATTTGTTTTTGTCTACATTGCCTCACAGGGGTAGCGCCTAATTATTTTTTTGAGGTTGTGTGTTTTTACTTGACTATATTACAAGGGACCATAGTATATAGGACCAAATAGTGTTAGGAAAAAAAGGTAAATATATAGGTTTTTGTCTGTTCCGTAGGTCCTATTTACTACGTACAGTCCCCCGTTATACCAGGTATAGTATAGGGTCTCTTTACCTCACTCACCCCCCAAAAAAAAGAAAAAAAATGATTTTGGGAAAACGCTAAGAGTGTAGCCCGAGGAACAGCCTCAGAACCAAGGTATATCTTGAATAACATTGGTGAAACACTACGTAATGCTAGTCCAACGATATTGAGGTAAGGGTTGCGGCAAGGCAGATACATGAAAAAAAAAGAAGAGCTGTTAATAAAAAGCATGACCTATCGTACAGGGCATGCCATATCGTAGCACGCGTCAGATCCTCTCTCTGCCTTTGCCGTTATGAAATGTTGCGCAAGAGCCGTAAAACTGCATACTATCCAACCCGGGGCTATGACTCGATAGATCCCACCACCGGCAAATACGTTCTAGATTTCTCGCAGATTCGTGTTTTATGGATCAGGGAGCTGTATCTACTGTACCCCCCGAAGCATCTAGAAGGTGAAACGAGGATATCATCTACTCGATGTGTAGAAACTTGCCTCGCTAAGCCGGTAAAACAGTTATCCAGAGTTGTCAATTCCGTGGATGTTGTACTGCCTGCCTGCGGGCTCAATTTGCGGGCAAATACAATTTACGAGCAAATACAACACACACACACTCGGTTCGCGATCTAGGCCGCAGCTGTTTTTCTTACAGACTAGACTTGTTTCGAGGTTTTGTTTCTTCGGAAAAGCGATCACCGTACGTACGTAGCGGAGGTTGTTGGAGCTCTGTAGCGCCCAGCTCTATATATGAGCAGAGCCAGCTCTGTGAACCGTACCGGGGAGGGGGAGCGAGGGCCTGCTATGCAACCCCGGATCTGAGTAACGATTATATTACCAGGAGGCAGAGAGACAAGGAGGTCGAACATAATAAATGGGATGGAAAACTACAAAAAGGGGAAACCAATGTGCCAAGTATGGGCCAGTCAGATCCGCAAGATATTGGCTCGTGATCCAAAAATGACCCTTTGCTGTTGCTGTTGTTCTCCCAATGATTATTTGATCGCGAAAAAGGTAGCCCGTGGTCTCAGGAGAGGCTCAAAAAAGCTCTGGAGTGTGTAGAATACCCTAGGGAAAAAATAATAATACAAGAAATGCAAAGTACAACGCAGTACGATATACCATCTTAACTGCTGTGGCATATCGTACACCTCAACCAAGATAAAAGGGAAAGCAGTCAATCCAAACGAAAGAGGAAATATAACGAGAAAACAAAAAAACGGGCATCACGGTTTCGCAGGTCGTGCACCGATATTCAAACGTGTTCGCTGTCGTTTTTGAATGAACACGATTAAGCGTTTAGGACTGAACTCTCGTTTGGGGGGCGAGTCACTTGGAATTAGAGTAGAACTTAGGTTCTGTGCAGTGCAGCGCTAAAAGGGTGAAATCTTATCTCCACTCGCCCGTCACAGGTGGGAGACTGGACGCAGGAACTGTTCCGCCTCGGCCTGGAGCAGCCTCGCCTCCCGCTGTGGATTACCGCGGCGCAACCCAGCATCATGGAGAAGTCCATCTACTTCGATAACGGTACGTAGGCGATAAAACCTTGCTCTGGTTTCGCCGCGATCGCGGCTACGACGTATAACTAGGCGGGCACCAGCTCAGTAGGGGTGGCGTGACACTCGGTGTCTGTCTTGGTCAATACCTCAAGCCGCGAATTTCATCAAGTTAGTGGACTTCTATTATTACGGGCAAGGACCATAGTTAACAGGACCAAATATTGTTAGTAGAAATTGGTACACATATAGGTTTTTGTGTCTATCGTAGGTCTTATTTACTATGGTCCTTGCCCGTAATAGCACTTTAACCAATCTGATGGTGGGAATGTAGCCATTTAGATATCCAGGCAGTCTGCTCGTGGACGTTTAACTAATCTGGTATTACTACTTTAGTAGCGCAGTGGACGGTTTCTTTCAACCAGATCTGGGATGCCATGCTCCAAATAATACATTCAACGCTTGCCTGTCTGCTCTACGACCATCCATCAGTGAAATAAACGCCCCCCCCTGCCCCCCCCCTCCCCCCTCCCTGTCTCTGTCTTTGCCCTACCTTTTCACCGTGTGTGTACGTGGTGCACTGTGCTGTCGCTGCCGGTT
The DNA here is from genome assembly GCA_008828725.1 of Saccharina japonica. Lineage (NCBI taxonomy): Eukaryota > Phaeophyceae > Laminariales > Laminariaceae > Saccharina > Saccharina japonica. The sequence continues at coordinate 29,200 of MEHQ01000427.1, forward strand.
GCAATGACAGTGGTGCTGGTGTGCACCGGGGCTGGAATTACGCCTGCTGTGTCTATCATCGAGAGGTGAGCGCCGCATGATCGAGTCGAAGCGAATTGCGCGTGCAGCGCAAACGTAGAAACAACAGGAGCTACAGAACCCAGGCTTTCCGTAGCACGCCCCAAGCATTGATCTTCTTGTTGGTTTAAGTGGACTCGTGTACTAGGTTTCGCGACATAAATATAACGGTGCTAAGAATACGTAGAGATAAGCAGGCATGGTTCTCTGTGAATACGTAGAGACACCATATATGTTTTCTCCTCCCCGATACTGGAAAGTTTATCATGTTACACCAGAAGGGGCCCGGTACTGACACTCTAGGTTCAATTTACTTCTACGTGCTACTCGTATCTACTTCTACTTCTTATCTTCATGTATGTACCCTTCGTGACCTGCCACCATGTATTGCCTATCCATGAACCTAGATCCCGGCTCGGCCAATCAACATCAAGCTAAACAAGACTCGGTATCCCCGCTACCATGACACGACTCGACATAATCGGCGTAAAGAGACAAACGCAGCACCCCCCCCCCCCCAATCGTCCCGCCGACTCCTCTCCCCCCAACCGGATCTTTTTTGTGTTTAGGTTTGCGAAGCGAAAGAACATCCACCTCGTCTGGATGTCGAGGGACGGGGGCATGGTGGCGCTCTTCGAAGAACAGGTTTTTTGCATGCGAATGTCTATGCCTATATACGTAGGGCGGAAGCCGCGCTTGGTACGTATGTGCCTGGTGTGTGTCGCAGGCAAGCCGGTCCCAGAGTCTGTTTACAAGAGGCCTGACTCCGTCGAAGAGAACACCGACAGCGCGCATCGAACTTGCCGGTATAGGCATGGTAGGTATGGTAGGAGTGGGGGTCACTACTACAGTGGGTCCTTACATTTCAGCGGCTCAGAGGCACGCCTCCCCCCGAGTGTCTAAACCCCCCATTTATTTTTGCAGTCTTAAATAATTTTTGTTTATGCCTGTATTTGTGTTGCGATATGCGTCGTCATGGGAATGAATGCTTGATACTGCTGTGCGCCCAGCTACTACAAGTACGTACCCCATTTCTTTGCAATCTTTTTAAGCTTACGTATAAGCTTTTCATTTTGTTTTGTTTTCTAACTCCGCGCCGTCATTGAGGTTGTTTATTTACTCCGCGCGCCAACCAAAGGTTTAGAGCCACTCTCCCGACTGGCGTAAGTAAACACGGTAGAGGAATGGGGGGGGGTATCTAGTACATACCCCCCCATCTACCGTAGCACTTGCCACTGCTGTCGAGCCTCCATGTCATCGGCTCCTTCGCGATTCGCCGGGGTTGTAGTAACACAATGGCACATACTCCACCGCGTGAAGCTAAAATATTCAGTACCAGTAGTTTAGATGCTTAGAAGCCCCCGGGGAAGAGAAGGTGCCAAAACACGAAAATCACCTTGCTTGGTGCACAGAAAGCGCCAGCCACGGGCAGTTACTTCGCTTGGCTGCCATGGTTGTTTCATGTCTGGGTTGTGGAGTGCAAATGGGGGGGGGGGGCTGTCGTAGTCATCCCGCTGCCGCCTACATGGCATGCGTGCAGGCATGGTACATGAAAGCAACTCCCGTCCCTACCCCCCGCCGCACCAGCTCGTGTTGAGGTCGCATGATACATACGAATAAGACACCCCTCCCGTGCAACGTAGACATGGGGTACGTTGGTCGGACAACATCGGTACACCGGCTGACCCATGTCCCGGTGTCGTATGTACGTGGCGGTAGAGTCTACCGGCAGTTTATGATTATACCCTACTGTGACGCAGGGACACGACCCTGAAGGTTTCGCTTGAGTTGCGAATGGACACAAGCACTGGTGTGTCTTTTGCATGGTGCCGGAATGTATGCACCATATATGAACATAGGATGGAAACAATTTCACGCTGCGCGGCTTTCGGTGCAGGCAAAGGCGAAAGGCTGGCAGACGAAGGGGGAGGGTCGAACCCAGGAGCGCAGCCCCCCCCACCCCCCTTGTACGAGCTAGTGGTTGCTAGCCGTCACTGCTTCCCCAACGACAACATAGCAGCAAGCGTTTCGTCGCCGCGCCTCTCCTATCAGCCCCGCCAGCCGGATTCGATACGTCTGCCGCCTTACTTTGTCGAAACCCGGGGACTGCTGTTGTCTAATTGGGAATATTACACTGGCCAGGCCAGCCGCTGCGCATTAACGCATATTAAATCCTGACACCGGCACCGCACCGGACCCCACCACACCTCTGCAAGCAGCAGCCCCCCCGCCCGACTGCAATTACTGTGTCGTCGGCTCAAAGCTGGGGCGTCCATGCACTTGATGGCGGTCTTGTTGTTGCTGTGTTTTTTGTTTTGTGCTCCTTGGATTGATGTCGCGCTTGTTACTGTTGTTGTGTTTTTTGTTTTTGTGCTCCTTGTTTTGTTTTTATGCTTTGAGCAGCTCCGGAAAGTGAAAAGCACCGTTCATCTTACCGGCAAGCCGACCGAGGAGACCAAGGAAGCCCTCAAGAGGTTGCTTCAGCCTTCGCTTAAGAACGTGAGCTATCAGTATCACGGGGTACCCTGATGCGTGCTACGATAGAGATAACACTTTTGGACTGAAAGGCTTTCTGAGCGCTCGGGCTCCTTAATCCAAAACCGTCGGAATTTAACTTCCGTGGTGCAATAATGTTCGTTGCATAATTAGGCCATGGAACTGATCATCGGGTAACACTTTTATTTTCCTCCAAAATCAGTGTGCAGGCTACTGCAGGTATAGAGATCCTAAATAAGTCACCACCCTCAGAAGGCAAAAACATGGCACTGCACCTGTATGCAGGCTACCGTAGCATGCGTCCAGAACGTAACCGTCCACCCACGATATGTTTTCTCACCACAGTAGCCACGTTGGCGATGACGGACGGGCCGTGTCTGCCTGAAAGCCCACCTTTCATTCACGAAGCAGAGTCCACTATATCGCAGTAGAGGCAGTAGAGGCCGCGAACACCTTGACACCCGAGCCAACGAAACAACCGACTGGACTGCTTGCACAGGAGGTGGGCGCGGCGGGCAGGATGAGCTTCGGCTCCATGGTCGGAAACGATCTCTTGAAGATGATGACGCCGTCAGCGACTCCAATGTCAGTCCCTGCTGCTGTCAGTCAGCAATTCTTTCAGTCAACAATATTTTCAGTCAACAATGCTGTCAGTCCACCCTGTCCAACGGGCAACGCCAGGGTTCGGGGTTTCGTTGTATGTTAGGGTTGACGGTTTGGGGGCGAGCCCGCGTTTGTGGTTGTGTTTTGATTTAAGTTTTCTGTTTTTTTCTTTCCCCGTTGCAATCCATTGCCCACGTCATTCATTATGGCTGTGGGACTGAAATCCTTACCATATATTGAATTTACCCGTTAGCCATGTTACGACTGACTGCACTTCTACTCCCTTTGTGAAAAAATAACTTGCAATTAGAGTCATATTTAGGTTTCTGTAGAGTACACTTCAAAGAAGGTCAATAACTGTGCACCCACAGTTTTGTAGTTTTGGGAACGAACAGCTTCAGTTTTGGATGTAAAACATCTCCAATACCACAGTAGTATTAATAGTAGTACTGTAGTAGTATTGTAGTAGTAGTACTGCAGTGCTGTAGTAGTAGCAATCAACGTTTACGTGGAACAACCGCGAGAGACAAGCGGCGCTTGGAGAGCGGAGAGTTCTTGCAGTGGGCGCACACGGGACACCTTATCGGGACCCTCCTTCGGCACCATGTTTGTTTGGTCGTTTTCTTTGGGCCGCCCTTGCATTCCTGCTACTAATACATGAAACGCCCCCTGGAACGTGCACTAAATGGTTCCACTCCTTGCCTAAAATTGTATTTACAGGGCCAAGCAAGGAGGCGCAAATGCTGGCGAGGAGACAAAGGCCGCTCACGGCGACACCGGCGAGATATCCTCTTTTCCGCCGAGGCATTTGAACGCGCCGAATATGACAGGGCAATCGCTGAACTCGGTGAGGCCCGCCGGGAACACCCCCCCCCCAGCCCGCCGCGAGTAGAAGCTCGAAAGTCTAAAAATGTACAATCTGAAGGCTAGGATTTTGAGGTATACACCTGCTGCTGTGAACTGGTACTGCCCGCTGTATCGCTAAAGCTGTTTGTGTAAACCCGTATATACAGTATATGGTGCTCCTTCACGACACCCTGTAGTTGGCGTGCTTCTTGCTGTGGGTGTGGCTGTTTTACTTGTACGCCAACATGTTGTCAAAGCCAGGCCTGAGCCGGTGCTCAACGAGGGCTTAAGGCCAGTGGGAAGTTGAAGGGGACCCCTACCGCATGCTTGGGGGCGTTTTTACGCGCGCGCGAGAGAGGTACCCACTCGCAAACTCAACTCCTCTACCTCATTCCTGAGTGTCTACCGCCTAGCAGCAGCAGTACCAGCAACAGCAGCAGCAGCAGCAGCAGCAGCAGCAACGTCAAGGCCGACGCACAGACGCACACACACACTTGTCGCAAGATCACCCCCTTCTCGCCACACGACACTACGGTCAGACATGACATGATGAGTATACGTCCCTTGGCCTCTCGAATCTCTCTCTACCTCTCCAGCAGCAGCAGCAACCCTCTTCACCCCCTCGCCCTCCTTTCCCACCCCTCGCCCAAACCTTTCATCGCGACCACCGACCGAAAATAAGACTATGCGGCACCGCCGGTCCAAACTGATCGGCACCAGGCCCGCGAACCCGGTGACGCTGCTTTTCGGACGCCCGGACATCGCCGCATACCTCACGGAAACCTTCGCTAAGCAGACCAGGGCGCCCCGTTCCGGTAGCCGAACCGGTCGGGACTCGTTTGGGCGGCTGAACGACACGAGCGTCTCGGTGTCGGACATGAAGACCGCCGCGGGACTGCCCGGGGTGCAGGTAAGTGTTGGGGTGCTCACGCGGGTTCGTGGTCGCCCTCAAATGCCCCCCCCCTCGTGATGTAAAAAAGACCCGCAGCACGAGGGGTGCGCGCAATGAAAATGATCCCACTGCTGCTGTGTGCCTGGAGTGTACATATAGGGAATCACTGCTGCTGCTACGCTAGGGGGGCTACAGTACCTCGACTTTCACTTCAGCCTTGGGAGAGTGACTCTGTACCTCGATTAAAATGGCACTTGTAGTTTAGTTATGCACTACTTATATTCATAGTATGTCGGTGTATATCGCGAGACAACGAGAAATGCACAAACAAACGTTGAAGAGACTGCAGATGGATAGGGCAGTCACTCGGTACAGCAGTTGCTCTGAGCAGCTAAAATAAAATTACTTTTTAGGTGACCCCTCTACCGTAGCTGGGCTCGCATTCCGCTGACTTCCAAGAGCGTTTCCATGGAATAAGCTTGCTGCTACTGAGGGCTGCCGAGGGGGTGGTACTGGGTACGGGGTGCGCGTTCTCTTCGATTTCTTGCGTCTCCTTCAGTGTGACTTCTGGTTGCGGGCAATCAATTCTGTCAACCGTAAATTATTTGATATATACGGCGAGGTGTACCTGTACCACTATGCTAAGTACAGATTCTTCGCTTATTTCGGTTTGGGCTTCTGCGTTTTGCACAGTAAATGATAAGCCACTACAGTACAAAGGTATGTATGTACAGGCCCACGAGGATTATTTCAACATGGAAATCGGTAACAACACACTAAATGTTGCCACTTGTTGCATTCCGGCTAGATGTGGTAGGTGAGAGCGCCAATTTTTTTCTTGGTCAGTCGCGCATTTCGGAAGGTGTTGTTTCAAGTGCCGATCGACGTTAGTATGCTCGTAAGCATGGTGCACATATCGGCACAATAAATGTCTTCTCAGAGCCAGAGATACAGCTGAAGATATCACCCCGAGGGGTTGCTTTCTTCACAGTCCGGTCTTGAAGGGTGTGTGCTGTTCTCACATGCCAAGAGCTGAAAAGACAAATCACTCTGTCCGACAATATAGCACAATTCTGATCATGATGTGAATATATAACGGCGACTATATTCCCAGCCAGAGTGGATACCAGGCAGTTCGGTTTTCGAATTGAAGTGGGCTTTTTGCATCGACAGCTCGGTTGCATGTAATTTGCTTCTTTCGTACGGTAAACTATTTCCGACCTGAAGCGAACAAGCGCGTCGATGGTGCTGCATCAGCACCAACACAGCTATGATACGACCTCCCGTACTTTGCATACACCTGGTTCGCAATTACACCCAAGAATCCATGTCCCCCGGACGCATGCTACGATAGAGGTGCACCATGTTTTTTTCTGAGCTCCTCACTTAAGGAACGTCATACCTCACCGAAACAATTATTTTGGAGGGAAATAAAAGTGCTGCCGGATGATAAATATCATGACCGAAGTATACGCTGAAACATTATTTTTTCGTCACAAAAATGAAAATCCGACGAATTTGGGTTAAGGGTGCCCGATCGTTCAGAAAACGATTAACCCAAAAAGTGCTACCTTCACCGTAGCACGCGCCCCCCCCCTTTTGTTTATGCCACCGTACCCTTGTCTTCGGCTTCGTGTGATGTGATGCGGTTTGACGCCCCCTCTCTCAGAAGTCCAAGCGTCTGGATGCCGACCAGAAGGTGCTGAAGGAAACGCTCATGAAGGCAGATGCAGGGGTCGTCGAAGCCTGCCAACAGCAGCAGCAGCGGGCGGCCGCCCGGGTTAGTACAATCGCAATGGATTTGACTCGCATAGTACTGTAGGACGAAACCGTAGAGTGGATGGGGCTACCTTTAGGATCCAAACCGTTTAGGCTGGCGGGGTCCGGACTCCGGAATTGAATCCCGTTTTATGTACGACAAATGCGCAAACTTATAAAGGTTCGATGCACTGACGAGAGGCAACCACCCCGTTTTGTTTTACAGGCCCGAAGCTAAGTGTCCTTTGCGATTTTGCAACATGCACCGCTATCGAAATGAGTCCGATATCTGTTTTCGTTTATGTGGGTACAGGCCTGTTCCCCCTACCGTAGTGGCCAAAACATTGTGACATAAGTACGAGCCACGGGGACTGTTCTTGGGGCGGCGTGCGCGCATTTTGGTTCGTCATAATCGGGGTTTGGGTTTTAGGTTTAGAGGTGGACCCGTACTACGGTATCGGTAGCATTTTGTTTGTCGAAATTTGTTCTAGTGACGGGCTTGCTCGATGTCGTTGGGATACCGCTTGTATTTGCATCAATATACACCTAGACCATGGAATTTGCTCATGGCTTTGCACGTTTTCAATTGTTAATGTCTTTTTAGTTTGGGAGAGGTATAGACCTCTCCATAACGAGGTGAGCCCGATAAATCAATGGATGCTACGCCTGCTTGCGTCGGCAGAGAGCCTCCACTCGTGCGAGTAACCTGACATACATTGGTTACCTCCCTGTACCGTGTCGTAGCACGTCTTTCTTGTTGGCTATGTACCCGTTGCAGCACGGATGCGCACGCTAAGGTTGGCGCTGTTACGGCGCTGAAGGGTGTCTAGCACGCTGCCCTCAAGAAGAGCAGCTTGTTTGTTGACGCGCTACAATAATGGCACGTTGTGTCTCCTGCAGACAGGCTGTGAGAAAAAGAGAAGTGGTCCAAACTCTTATGAAGCATATATATCCCACTACGATGATGAGCGCACTCTTAGATAACTTCCCACTACCATAGTAGAGCCTAGTCCTCGACGAGATCGTTGCAATACGTCCTTATCCCAACATTGTTTTGTGACTCTTTTATGACGGTGCTCATCCGTTTTCAGTCATCCGTTCGACTCTTCTTATTGACTCTCGTAAAATGCCCCCGCTCCGTCTCGAAAGGGATGCGTGGTCAATGGTCAAATGACTAAGGCAAGCAACACATGAGNGGGTATGATAGACGTAGGCGTTTCGTGGTGCCAGTGTTACTATTCCGCGAGATCTGACAACTACCAGTAGTACAGGTAGTGACGTAGTGACGGGTCTCGATTCGGCCCACATGAACGGTCGCAAACAATTTCGTTTTTGTGCTTCCTTCACAAAATTTCCGCTGTGGTGGCGTTTTTATCTTATTTATATTTTTTTCAGGGGCTACACATTCAAGGCTGGGTCTTACATTTATGTTAACTCGCCTATGATCAGCCGCAGTGAATGGCACCCGTTCTCGATCATCCAAGTGCCCGGTACAGCGCCGAGAGCAGCTTTCTATGCGGAGGCGGTGAGTGGAACAGGGGGAGGGGGGAGGATAAAGGTGTGTCGTAGGAAACATGCACTCATCGGATATATCACGATTCAACGTAGACAATCTACAACAGTAGCGCCTACTTATTTGTTTTTGTCTACATTGCCTCACAGGGGTAGCGCCTAATTATTTTTTTGAGGTTGTGTGTTTTTACTTGACTATATTACAAGGGACCATAGTATATAGGACCAAATAGTGTTAGGAAAAAAAGGTAAATATATAGGTTTTTGTCTGTTCCGTAGGTCCTATTTACTACGTACAGTCCCCCGTTATACCAGGTATAGTATAGGGTCTCTTTACCTCACTCACCCCCCAAAAAAAAGAAAAAAAATGATTTTGGGAAAACGCTAAGAGTGTAGCCCGAGGAACAGCCTCAGAACCAAGGTATATCTTGAATAACATTGGTGAAACACTACGTAATGCTAGTCCAACGATATTGAGGTAAGGGTTGCGGCAAGGCAGATACATGAAAAAAAAAGAAGAGCTGTTAATAAAAAGCATGACCTATCGTACAGGGCATGCCATATCGTAGCACGCGTCAGATCCTCTCTCTGCCTTTGCCGTTATGAAATGTTGCGCAAGAGCCGTAAAACTGCATACTATCCAACCCGGGGCTATGACTCGATAGATCCCACCACCGGCAAATACGTTCTAGATTTCTCGCAGATTCGTGTTTTATGGATCAGGGAGCTGTATCTACTGTACCCCCCGAAGCATCTAGAAGGTGAAACGAGGATATCATCTACTCGATGTGTAGAAACTTGCCTCGCTAAGCCGGTAAAACAGTTATCCAGAGTTGTCAATTCCGTGGATGTTGTACTGCCTGCCTGCGGGCTCAATTTGCGGGCAAATACAATTTGCGGGCAAATACAATTTGCGGGCAAATACAATTTGCGGGCAAATACAATTTACGAGCAAATACAACACACACACACACTCGGTTCGCGATCTAGGCCGCAGCTGTTTTTCTTACAGACTAGACTTGTTTCGAGGTTTGTTTCTTCGGAAAAGCGATCACCGTACGTACGTAGCGGAGGTTGTTGGAGCTCTGTAGCGCCCAGCTCTATATATGAGCCGAGCCAGCTCTGTGAACCGTACCGGGGAGGGGGAGCGAGGGCCTGCTATGCAACCCCGGATCTGAGTAACGATTATATTACCAGGAGGCAGAGAGACAAGGAGGTCGAACATAATAAATGGGATGGAAAACTACAAAAAGGGGAAACCAATGTGCCAAGTATGGGCCAGTCAGATCCGCAAGATATTGGCTCGTGATCCAAAAATGACCCTTTGCTGTTGCTGTTGTTCTCCCAATGATTATTTGATCGCGAAAAAGGTAGCCCGTGGTCTCAGGAGAGGCTCAAAAAAGCTCTGGAGTGTGTAGAATACCCTAGGGAAAAAATAATAATACAAGAAATGCAAAGTACAACGCAGTACGATATACCATCTTAACTGCTGTGGCATATCGTACACCTCAACCAAGATAAAAGGGAAAGCAGTCAATCCAAACGAAAGAGGAAATATAACGAGAAAACAAAAAAACGGGCATCACGGTTTCGCAGGTCGTGCACCGATATTCAAACGTGTTCGCTGTCGTTTTTGAATGAACACGATTAAGCGTTTAGGACTGAACTCTCGTTTCGGGGGCGAGTCACTTGGAATTAGAGTAGAACTTAGGTTCTGTGCAGTGCAGCGCTAAAAGGGTGAAATCTTATCTCCACCCGCCCGCCACAGGTGGGAGACTGGACGCAGGAACTGTTCCGCCTCGGCCTGGAGCAGCCTCGCCTCCCGCTGTGGATTACCGCGGCGCAACCCAGCATCATGGAGAAGTCCATCTACTTCGACAACGGTACGTCGGGGATATCGGGGGCGATAAAACCTTGCTCTGGTTTCGCCGCGATCGCGGCTATAGCTAGGCGGGCACCAGCTCAGTAGGGGTGGCGTGACACTCGGTGTCTGTCTTGGTCAATACCTCAAGCCGCGAATTTCATCACGTTAGTGGACTTCTATTATTACGGGCAAGGACCATAGTTAACAGGACCAAATATTGTTAGTAGAAATTGGTACACATATAGGTTTTTGTGTCTATCGTAGGTCCTACTTACTATGGTCCTTGCCCGTAATAGCAATTTAACCAATCTGATGGTGGGAATGTAGCCATTTAGATATCCAGGCAGTCTGCTCGTGGACGTTTAACTAATCTGGTATTACTACTTTAGTAGCGCAGTGGACGGTTTCTTTCAACCAGATCTGGGATGCCATGCTCCAAATAATACATTCAACGCTTGCCTGTCTGCTCTACGACCATCCATCAGTGAAATAAACGCCCCCCCCTGCCCCCCCCCTCCCCCCTCCCTGTCTCTGTCTTTGCCCTACCTTTTCACCGTGTGTGTGTACGTGGTGCACTGTGCTGTCGCTGCCGGTTGCAATGACAGTGGTGCTGGTGTGCACCGGGGCTGGAATTACGCCTGCTGTGTCTATCATCGAGAGGTGAGCGCCGCATGATCGAGTCGAAGCGAATTGCGCGTGCAGCGCAAACGTAGAAACAACAGGAGCTACAGCAACCCAGGCTTTCCGTAGCACGCCCCAAGCATTGATCTTCTTGTTGGTTTAAGTGGACTCGTGTACTAGGTTTCGCGACATAAATATAACGGTGCTAAGGAATACGTAGAGATAAGCAGGCATGGTTCTCTGTGAATACGTAGAGACACCATATATGTTTTCTCCTCCCCGATACTGGAAAGTTTATCATGTTACACCAGAAGGGGCCCGGTACTGACACTCTAGGTTCAATTTACTTCTACGTGCTACTCGTATCTACTTCTACTTCTTATCTTCATGTATGTACCCTTCGTGACCTGCCACCATGTATTGCCTATCCATGAACCTAGATCCCGGCTCGGCCAATCAACATCAAGCTAAACAAGACTCGGTATCCCCGCTACCATGACACGACTCGACATAATCGGCGTAAAGAGACAAACGCAGCACCCCCCCCCCCCCAATCGTCCCGCCGACTCCTCTCCCCCCAACCGGATCTTTTTTGTGTTTAGGTTTGCGAAGCGAAAGAACATCCACCTCGTCTGGATGTCGAGGGACGGGGGCATGGTGGCGCTCTTCGAAGAACAGGTTTTTTGCATGCGAATGTCTATGCCTATATACGTAGGGCGGAAGCCGCGCTTGGTACGTATGTGCCTGGTGTGTGTCGCAGGCAAGCCGGTCCCAGAGTCTGTTTACAAGAGGCCTGACTCCGTCGAAGAGAACACCGACAGCGCGCATCGAACTTGCCGGTATAGGCATGGTAGGTATGGTAGGAGTGGGGGTCACTACTACAGTGGGTCCTTACATTTCAGCGGCTCAGAGGCACGCCTCCCCCCGAGTGTCTAAACCCCCCATTTATTTTTGCAGTCTTAAATAATTTTTGTTTATGCCTGTATTTGTGTTGCGATATGCGTCGTCATGGGAATGAATGCTTGATACTGCTGTGCGCCCAGCTACTACAAGTACGTACCCCATTTCTTTGCAATCTTTTTAAGCTTACGTATAAGCTTTTCATTTTGTTTTGTTTTCTAACTCCGCGCCGTCATGGAGGTTGTTTATTTACTCCGCGCGCCAACCAAAGGTTTAGAGCCACTCTCCCGACTGGCGTAAGTAAACACGGTAGAGGAATGGGGGGGGGTATCTAGTACATACCCCCCCATCTACCGTAGCACTTGCCACTGCTGTCGAGCCTCCATGTCATCGGCTCCTTCGCGATTCGCCGGGGTTGTAGTAACACAATGGCACATACTCCACCGCGTGAAGCTAAAATATTCAGTACCAGTAGTTTAGATGCTTAGAAGCCCCCGGGGAAGAGAAGGTGCCAAAACACGAAAATCACCTTGCTTGGTGCACAGAAAGCGCCAGCCACGGGCAGTTACTTCGCTTGGCTGCCATGGTTGTTTCATGTCTGGGTTGTGGAGTGCAAATGGGGGGGGGGGGCTGTCGTAGTCATCCCGCTGCCGCCTACATGGCATGCATGCAGGCATGGTACATGAAAGCAACTCCCGTCCCTACCCCCCGCCGCACCAGCTCGTGTTGAGGTCGCATGATACATACGAATAAGACACCCCTCCCGTGCAACGTAGACATGGGGTACGTTGGTCGGACAACATCGGTACACCGGCTGACCCATGTCCCGGTGTCGTATGTACGTGGCGGTAGAGTCTACCGGCAGTTTATGATTATACCCTACTGTGACGCAGGGACACGACCCTGAAGGTTTCGCTTGAGTTGCGAATGGACACAAGCACTGGTGTGTCTTTTGCATGGTGCCGGAATGTATGCACCATATATGAACATAGGATGGAAACAATTTCACGCTGCGCGGCTTTCGGTGCAGGGTAAGGCGAAAGGCTGGCAGACGAAGGGGGAGGGTCGAACCCAGGAGCGCAGCCCCCCCCACCCCCCTTGTACGAGCTAGTGGTTGCTAGCCGTCACTGCTTCCCCAACGACAACATAGCAGCAAGCGTTTCGTCGCCGCGCCTCTCCTATCAGCCCCGCCAGCCGGATTCGATACGTCTGCCGCCTTACTTTGTCGAAACCCGGGGACTGCTGTTGTCTAATTGGGAATATTACACTGGCCAGGCCAGCCGCTGCGCATTAACGCATATTAAATCCTGACACCGGCACCGCACCGGACCCCACCACACCTCTGCAAGCAGCAGCCCCCCCGCCCGACTGCAATTACTGTGTCGTCGGCTCAAAGCTGGGGCGTCCATGCACTTGATGGCGGTCTTGTTGTTGCTGTGTTTTTTGTTTTGTGCTCCTTGGATTGATGTCGCGCTTGTTACTGTTGTTGTGTTTTTTGTTGTTGTGCTCCTTGTTTTGTTTTTATGCTTTGAGCAGCTCCGGAAAGTGAAAAGCACCGTTCATCTTACCGGCAAGCCGACCGAGGAGACCAAGGAAGCCCTCAAGAGGTTGCTTCAGCCTTCGCTTAAGAACGTGAGCTATCAGTAACACGGGGTACCCTGATGCGTGCTACGATAGAGATAACACTTTTGGACTGAAAGGCTTTCTGAGCGCTCGGGCTCCTTAATCCAAAACCGTCGGAATTTAACTTCCGTGGTGCAATAATGTTCGTTGCATAATTAGGCCATGGAACTGATCATCGGGTAACACTTTTATTTTCCTCCAAAATCAGTGTGCAGGCTACTGCAGGTATAGAGATCCTCAATAAGTCACCACCCTCAGAAGGCAAAAACATGGCACTGCACCTGTATGCAGGCTACCGTAGCATGCGTCCAGAACGTAACCGTCCACCCACGATATGTTTTCTCACCACAGTAGCCACGTTGGCGATGACGGACGGGCCGTGTCTGCCTGAAAGCCCACCTTTCATTCACGAAGCAGAGTCCACTATATCGCAGTAGAGGCAGTAGAGGCCGCGAACACCTTGACACCCGAGCCAACGAAACAACCGACTGGACTGCTTGCACAGGAGGTGGGCGCGGCGGGCAGGATGAGCTTCGGCTCCATGGTCGGAAACGATCTCTTGAAGATGATGACGCCGTCAGCGACTCCAATGTCAGTCCCTGCTGCTGTCAGTCAGCAATTCTTTCAGTCAACAATATTTTCAGTCAACAATGCTGTCAGTCCACCCTGTCCAACGGGCAACGCCAGGGTTCGGGGTTTCGTTGTATGTTAGGGTTGACGGTTTGGGGGCGAGCCCGCGTTTGTGGTTGTGTTTTGATTTAAGTTTTCTGTTTTTTTCTTTCCCCGTTGCAATCCATTGCCCACGTCATTCATTATGGCTGTGGGACTGAAATCCTTACCATATATTGAATTTACCCGTTAGCCATGTTACGACTGACTGCACTTCTACTCCCTTTGTGAAAAAATAACTTGCAATTAGAGTCATATTTAGGTTTCTGTAGAGTACACTTCAAAGAAGGTCAATAACTGTGCACCCACAGTTTTATAGTTTTGGGAACGAAACAGCTTCAGTTTTGGATGTAAAACATCTCCAATACCACAGTAGTATTAATAGTAGTACTGTAGTAGTATTGTAGTAGTAGTACTGCAGTGCTGTAGTAGTAGCAAGCAACGTTTACGTGGAACAACCGCGAGAGACAAGCGGCGCTTGGAGAGCGGAGAGTTCTTGCAGTGGGCGCACACGGGACACCTTATCGGGACCCTCCTTCGGCACCATGTTTGTTTGGTCGTTTTCTTTGGGCCGCCCTTGCATTCCTGCTACTAATACATGAAACGCCCCCTGGAACGTGCACTAAATGGTTCCACTCCTTGCCTAAAATTGTATTTACAGGGCCAAGCAAGGAGGCGCAGATGCTGGCGAGGAGACAAAGGCCGCTCACGGCGACACCGGCGAGATATCCTCTTTTCCGCCGAGGCATTTGAACGCGCCGAATATGACAGGGCAATCGCTGAACTCGGTGAGGCCCGCCGGGAACACCCCCCCCCCAGCCCGCCGCGAGTAGAAGCTCGAAAGTCTAAAAATGTACAATCTGAAGGCTAGGATTTTGAGGTATACACCTGCTGCTGTGAACTGGTACTGCCCGCTGTATCGCTAAAGCTGTTTGTGTAAACCCGTATATACAGTATATGGTGCTCCTTCACGACACCCTGTAGTTGGCGTGCTTCTTGCTGTGGGTGTGGCTGTTTTACTTGTACGCCAACATGTTGTCAAAGCCAGGCCTGAAGCCGGTGCTCAACGAGGCTTTAAGGCCAGTGGAAGGTTGAAGGGACCCCTACCGGCATGTCTTTGGGGGCGTTTTACGCGCGCGCGAGAGAGGTACCCACTCGCAAACTCAACTCCTCTAACCTCATTTCCTGAGTGCTACTCCGCCTATCAGCGCAGTACCAGCAACAGCCAGCAGCAGCAGCAGCAGCCAGCAACGTCAAGGCCGACGCACAGACGCACACACACACTTTGTCGCAAGATCACCCCTTCTCGCCACACGACACTACGGATCAGACATTGACATGATGGAGTATTACTCCCCTTGGCCTCTCGAATCTCCTCTACCTTCTCCAGCAGCAGCAGCAACCCTCTTCATCCCCTCTTGACCGTACCTGATCAAAACCCCATCGTGACCACAAATGGCCAAGCAGACTCTGCGGCAAAATCGCTCCATGCGCATCAGAACGGAGCCGAAGAACCCCGTGACGCTTGTGTTTGGACGCCCGGACATCGGTGCGTACCTCACGGAAACCTTCGCCATGCAGACCAGGACGCCCCGGGCCGGAGGCCAAACCGGAAGGGGTTCCGTTGACCGGCTGAACGATACGAGCGTCTCGGTGTCGGACATGAAAACTGCCGCGGGACTGCCTGGAGTGCAGGTAAAGTGTTGGGGTGCTTCACGCGGCGTTCGTGGGTCGCCCTCCAAATGCCCCCCCCCTTCGTGATGTAAAAAAACAACCCGCAGCACGAGGAGTTGCGCGCAATGAAAATGATCCCACTGCTGCTGTGTGCCTGGAGTGTACATATAGGGAATCACTGCTGCTGCTACGCTAGGGGGGCTACAGTACCTCGACTTTCACTTCAGCCTTGGGAGAGTGACTCTGTACCTCGATTAAAATGGCACTTGTAATTATAGTTATGCACTACTTATATTCATAGTATGTCGGTGTATATCGCGAGACAACGAGAAATGCACAAACAAACGTTGAAGAGACTGCAGATGGATAGAGCAGTCACTCGGTACAGCAGTTGCTCTGAGCAGCTGAAATAAAACTACTTTTTAGGTGACCCCTCTACCGTAGCTGGGCTCGCATTCCGCTGACTTCCAAGAGTGTTTCCATGGAATAAGCTTGCTGCTACTGAGGGCTGCCGAGGGGGTGGTACTGGGTACGGGGTGCGCATTCTCTTCGATTTCTTGCGTCTCCTTCAGTGTGACTTCTGGTTGCGGGCAATCAATTCTGTCAACCGTAAATTATTTGATATATACGGCGAGGTGTACCTGTACCACTATGCTAAGTACAGATTCTTCGCTTATTTCGGTTTGGGCTTCTGCGTTTTGCACAGTAAATGATAAGCCACTACAGTACAAAGGTATGTATGTACAGGCCCACGAGGATTATTTCAACATGGAAATCGGTAACAACACACTAAATGTTGCCACTTGTTGCATTCCGGCTAGATGTGGTAGGTGAGAGCGCCAATTTTTTTCTTGGTCAGTCGCGCATTTCGGAAGGTGTTGTTTCAAGTGCCGATCGACGTTAGTATGCTCGTAAGCATGGTGCACATATCGGCACAATAAATGTCTTCTCAGAGCGAGAGATACAGCTGAAGATATCACCCCGAGGGGTTGCTTTCTTCACAGTCCGGTCTTGAAGGGTGTGTGCTGTTCTCACATGCCAAGAGCTGAAAAGACAAATCACTCTGTCCGACAATATAGCACAATTCTGATCATGATGTGAATATATAACGGCGACTATATTCCCAGCCAGAGTGGATACCAGGCAGTTCGGTTTTCGAATTGAAGTGGGCTTTTTGCATCGACAGCTCGGTTGCACGTAATTTGCTTCTTTCGTACGGTAAACTATTTCCGACCTGAAGCGAACAAGCGCGTCGATGGTGCTGAATCAGCACCAACACAGCTATGATACGACCTCCCGTACTTTGCATACACCTGGTTCGCAATTACACCCAAGAATCCATGTCCCCCGGACGCATGCTACGATAGAGGTGCACCATGTTTTTTTCTGAGCTCCTCACTTGAAGGAGCGTCATACCTCACCGAAACAATTATTTTGGAGGGAAATAAAAGTGCTGCCGGATGATAAATATCATGACCGAAGTATACGCTGAAACATTATTTTTTCGTCACAAAAATGAAAATCCGACGAATTTGGGTTAAGGGTGCCCGATCGTTCAGAAAACGATTAACCCAAAAAGTGCTACCTTCACCGTAGCACGCGCCCCCCCCCTTTTGTTTATGCCACCGTACCCTTGTCTTCGGCTTCGCGTGATGTGATGCGGTTTGACGCCCCCTCTCTCAGAAGTCCAAGCGTCTGGATGCCGACCAGAAGGTGCTGAAGGAAACGCTCATGAAGGCAGATGCAGGGGTCGTCGAAGCCTGCCAACAGCAGCAGCAGCGGGCGGCCGCCCGGGTTAGTACAATCGCAATGGATTTGACTCGCATAGTACTGTAGGACGACACCGTAGAGTGGGTGGGGCTACCTTTAGGATCCAAACCGTTTAGGCTGGCGGGGTCCGGACTCCGGAATTGAATCCCGTTTTATGTACGACAAATGCGCAAACTTATAAAGGTTCGATGCACTGACGAGAGGCAACCACCCCGTTTTGTTTTACAGGCCCGAAGCTAAGTGTCCTTTGCGATTTTGCAACATGCACCGCTATCGAAACGAGTCCGATATCTGTTTTCGTTTATGTGGGTACAGGCCTGTTCCCCCTACCGTAGTGGCCAAAACATTGTGACATAAGTACGAGCCACGGGGACTGTTCGTGGGGCGGCGTGCGCGCATTTTGGTTCGTCATAATCGGGGTTTGGGTTTTAGGTTTAGAGGTGGACCCGTACTACGGTATCGGTAGCATTTTGTTTGTCGAAATTTGTTCTAGTGACGGGCTTGCTCGATGTCGTTGGGATACCGCTTGTATTTGCCAATATACACCTAGACCATGGAATTTGCTCATGGCTTTGCACGTTTTCAATTTTTAATGTCTTTTTAGTTTGGGAGAGGTATAGACCTCTCCATAACGAGGTGAGCCCGATAAATCAATGGATGCTACGCCTGCTTGCGTCGGCAGAGAGCCTCCACTCGTGCGAGTAACCTGACATACATTGGTTACCTCCCTGTACCGTGTCGTAGCACGTCTTTCTTGTTGGCTATGTACCCGTTGCAGCACGGAGCGCAGGCTGAATGTCGCGCTGTACGGCGCCGAAGAGGTGTTCTAGCACGCTGCCCTTCAAGAAGGAGTAGCTTGTTTGTTGACGCGCTACATAATGGCACGTTGTCTCCTGAGGGACAGGTTGTTGAGAAAGAGCAGCAGTCCAAACTCTTACGAAGTACGAGGGTACATACGAACGATGATAGGCGCACGCTTAGTGATAACTTCCCGCTACTATAGTAGCCTAGCCCTCAGTGAGATCGTTGCAGCGCATCCTTATCCCAACATGGTTTGACGACCCTTAATGAGGGCGAAATTCATCCAATCGACTTTCGTTGACTCTCGTCAAGTGGTTTCCCCCCGCCCGTTCATATGACTACGGTTATGCACGACATTTGTACCCCCCCCCCCCCCGGGCGCACGCCGCATTACCTCGCCCCGACTGGTACGGCATTGCAGAACAAGACCATCCAGAGCAACGACATCACCCCGGGCACATCCTCCAACAGCTTGAGTCACGGCTGTCCGCTACCGTGGCTGGTGCTCTACTGCGGTGCCAACCCTAAGGTCGAAGAGGTCAGTCATGGGCTGACGCGGGCGACGGGATGTATCAGATCATGCCATAGATGCGTGCGGTTTTTAGTACAGTAGTTGTTTCGTGACAGGGTATTGTGGTATGTCATTTCTCCTGTCTCGAAAAGCGAATATTGGCACAGCTGTCAAAGTCGCCGCAGGAGAAGAAGGAGGGGTGGATTGAAAGGATCGGAGAGGAGGTTTGCGGTGTAGCGGGTAAGTCGTTCGGCGTTACTTCCCTGCTAACATCTTTCTGCGCACGATCTGCTGTTTCCATGGCGTTACCCTGAAAACATGCTCCATCTGTGCACCGTGCAGTGCAATGCAACCATCGCGCACGGTGAAACATGGTACAATGAAGGCATTGCCCACACGTAGTACGATGCCTTTAGTTTTGACCTCGACCCTGCGGGGTAGAGCTCAGGTGTGCACACGTATCATGCTCTTGTTTCGAAGCTGCCCGTGCTCTCTTTTGCTTCCGTCGTCCCTTCTACGCATGTCCGTGCTCTCTCTATCTATCTCCTTGGCATCCCCTCGGGCGAATGCTACAACCAGGCCATCGCCAAAACGTGCGATGAGCTCCACGTGAGCTGGCAGAAGGAGTATTTCGGGGCCTGGTGAACAAGAAGTGACAGCCGCGCGGTCGGAGGGTCAATGTTCGCACACGAAAACAACGCCCTGGATGCTCCTTGCCTACCTACCATGACGTTATGTCTCCAGAGGAGGACGATGAGCAGAATCACTCAAGACACATCCCCGACTCTCGAACCTCGGGCCACGGAGCTTTCTGGCCTGCACGGCTCTGCCTGGAGCAGTCCTGACGGGCAGCAGCAATGCCTATACTGCTCGACCTGCTATGAAGAACACGTTCTTTGCAGAATCGGCGACATCCAACCCGATTCTCGAGAAGTAACCCTATTGCTGGGGAACGTAGGGATCAGAACCCCATATCATACGGTCTGTACGCGTAGGGAGTTGTATGGCTATTGGGGCTGTCATGCATTTTGATTACGATGCACCCCCCCCCCCCCCCCCCCCCCCCCCCCTCCGCAATAGGAATACGCGCACCCACAATAGGTGTTCATGGAGTTTTGCCCCGCAACTTTCGGGAGAGAAGGAACCTTCGGGAAATAGGGGTAGAAGCAGTGTCGTCAGCATTGTTGGTGGTTGTTTAGAGTATGTTTCTGTGTGTTGTGTTTTGAGCAGGGCACGTTGTCTCTAGTCCGGGGGGGGGAGGGGTACAGAGGAGGCTCGGTCGTTGTCCCTCTCAACCAAGTGTTGGTGTTGGTGTTGGTGTTGGTTTATTTGGTGAGGGGTGGAAGGGAAGGGGACGTTCTATGCTTGAGGGGATTTGGTCTTGTTGGTGTTTCTGAGTGACATTTGTTTAACCTGTTTGCTAGTTTTGAGGTGACTGGGGCTTTGCTGTGTTGAGGTGAGTTTGGACTCATCTAGTTTCGTGTTTAGTACATGGCCTCCACTTTTGTTTGGAGGTATCTGTCCGGGTTTGGCAGGTCCACAATAGAGCGGGGGAGAGGGCAACGCGGTCTCTACCAGCAAAATAAAGCTCATCTCATAATGAATATTCGTGGAGGCGATAAACAAAACCGACTTAGGCGCCCACAACACAAACTACCCTCCAAGCCGGCGGGCACGGGTACGCCTCGTGTGACAAGCATTCAGGTCTTGACCTACTTCTTTCTGCATCGACTCGTGAGCAGCCTCGCCATGGAGTACGAATACTACGACCTCTCACTCTACTTCGTAGACAACAATGCTTGATTGCCGAAGCGCTAATTCATAGGAATCCCAAGCGGTCGGCTGGTGGTTACCCTGAGGCGCCTGTGTAAAGAACATCCGATGGTTATCCCGTAGACGGCTGCAAAGGCTGGCGCTGGCAGTCGGTAAACGGGCCGAGCAGACACACTGCGTGTCGAGGATGTGAATGACTGACTACTCTTCTTGAAAAGGGCTGCTTGAGGGCGATACAAGCTTCCTGTGACGATGGACTGCGATAAGCTCAGATGCGGTCTGACGAGTGAAAGTGGGGGGGTGTGCAAAATACTCCAGTTTGTTCCTCAGCCATAACGGTCTAGAATTACCACTTTCAGGCCCTGAATTAATTCACTGATCAACTTAAGGAGGTAGCGCTGCCTTTGCTTACTGATATGCTTGGTGCCAATGTCAGCAAGCTGGTCGTCTGTCGTCATACATTTGGCGGTGATTCTACCCTCCTTGACGAGCCCCCTGGATGAAGAAGTGCCGCAGAGCCACGTGCTTAACTCGGGGACTGCAGATTCGATTTCCGGCGACGTGAAGAGGCGAGATGTGGACGATATGCAGCGGTACACCGTGTCGAAGCGCGTGCCGGATCTCAGTTATATCATCATGTTATAACAGAACAACGCTTTTTTTCATCGCAAGAGCTGCGACAATGAGTTCTGCTTCCACTGTGAATGGCGCTGTCAGCCCCTTGCCGCCCCACCCTGAAGCCAACCGGGGCGTTTGGAAGAACGACAATATACGAGGACGTCGGCTTACCGTTGTCCGGGTTGTTACCCCAGTTTCCATTCCAAAATGCAGTCAACTTGGAACCTCCTTGTTTGTACGTGATTGCGAAGTGACGCGTGCTACGGTAGGGGTAGCACTTTTTGGTTGAATGCTTTCTGAACGATCGGGCTCCTTAGTCAAAATTCGTCGGACTTTAATTCTTGTGACGAAATATGTTGCAGACTATACTTCGGTCATGAGCTTTCTCATCCGGCAGCACTTTCGTTTCCCTCCGAAATCGTTTTTTCGGTGAGGCGTGACGCTCCTTAAGTGAGGAGCTCAGAAAAAACATGGTGCACCTCTATCGTAGCATGCGTCAAGTCTAACGTCCAAGTCACGTACCGAAGTAGATGTTTGACTGCCGCCATGCGAGCTTTGGACGGTTCGGGCATCGCGGCCACCAGTTGTTTAACGGCGTAAACGGCGTCGTACCCAGTCACCTGTCCAAGGTATATTACGCTTCCCGTGATGGCCTGGAAACGCCATGTCTCCTCCTTGTATAGAAGCTTCTCCTACGACTGGGATAGAGACAGCTCTTTCCCCACACGAGGCGCGCACGTTGGATTGCAACTTGCCATACCGTACCGCTCTAGCACGGACTTGGTATGTTTCTCCTGAGTGATGGTCACCGCCCCCTTCTCGCGGTCACAGGTGACGCCCATCCCGGGCACGAGTGACACGTCTCCCACGTCCGTCATTGAGAAACGACCCTTCAGCTTCTGCTTGATCCGCCTCAGCACCAGGAGGTCTTTCCCGAGCATGAGAACATCGTCGACGTATAGAGTCAGGATGACAATGACACCGCCCTCCGAGTAGGTGTAGACGCACGGGCCCGACTCAAGACGTTTGAAGCCGATTTCCACCAGATGTTCGTCGGTGTTTCATTTCACCAGCGGTTGGGCTCTGACAGACGTTGTGTATGCTTTTCAAAAGCCTCATTTCCAGCGTAACTCTATTTTCGTCGAATTCCCGTACCCGGGTGCCATATTGACGTACACTTCCCATGAGACATCGGCGTTCAGAAACGCGGTGTTGTAGTCTAGCTGCCATCACTCCGGGTTATACTCCACCGCTATCGCTAGCCCCATGGGGATGCTCTGGTATCTGTATACGGGGGCAAACGCGCTACCGCGCAATCTATACCAGGCAATTGCCCCCATCCCTGTACAAAAAGGTGTCCCTTGTGCGAGTTGTCAGGCTTGACCAAGCCACCCACTGCCGATATTCTTGTGTGTCAAGGGGACGGACATTGCCGATAAGAGGGTGTAGACGTTGATATTTTTCAGGCTTTCCGCTTCCTTATCTGATGCCGCTTTCCACTGCACCTTGGCGGGTAGAGCCATGTCCTCTTTGAAGGTGTTCGGAATTACTTCCACATTCTCTCCCAACCGAACAGCTTGAAATATTGGTTGCGGCGTGCGCGTATTCCGCGACTGAGTCTGCTCCGTACGTCTCGTGCGCGATATCCGGCAGGGTCGCCTTGGTGAAGGCCTTCAGCCCTCGGACCTCAGACAGTGCATCCCGGTGGTAATCACTCCTAGGTAAGCATAATGTGACCACTTGTCGACGGTAAGCCTCACGAAAGGGTTGTGCTGCGGTGCCAGCGCGCGTAACCGCAGATGTCACGCCTAGACGCGAATTATCCCGTTGCTGAAGCGGCGGTCATCCGACCAGTGGTGTTTCTAGGGAAACTCCCGCAGGAAACACCCGGCTGCTCCAGCAGTTGGACAGCGCTCACTTGCGAGCCGCCCTCCGTCGGCACTCTCCGGGGCATAGCCCCCTCTAGCTGTGGTCCTGAATCTCCCCCGACCAGAATATCCCTCCTGGTGATCTCGCTTATCCTTTCCAATAGTTCGGCCGCCGGTGGATCTGCTGAGAACCCGCCCACGGCCTTGCGGTCAGCAGAAGCACCGGGAAGAGGTTTTAACACCGAAGTGTAAGTGTAATCGCGAAGATTGCGCAAACATTTGCTGTCTGTGATGTTGTTGTGGTCGTCCATGCCGTTGCTCGACGAAGCAGTCTGCGTTGAAATTACCTCCGGTGGTGGCGGGAGTAGGCGCCAATGCGCATCGATGAAGGTGACATTCCTGCTCTCCATGATGCGGCTGGTGCCAGGATAGCAAAAACGAGATAGCTCTTGCTGTTGTTGATGTGACCCACCAGTCGTCCTTCCACCACCTTGAGTCAAGTGGTTAAAAGCACATCTCCATGTACACGAAGGCCCGGGCACCGATGACTCGAGTAACTCGAAGATTCAACTCCGTCCCATGTAGCATCGTGTAGGGGGGCTGCATGCCGGTCGTGGAGTGCGGCACCCTGTTGCCCAGAAAAGCCGCCGCCGTGAATATAAATTATCCCCAGAGAAGCTTTGGCAATCCACTGTTGGCAAGCATACACCACACCATAGCTGCAAGAGTTCTTCCAATGCGCTCGGACATACCATTTTTTCACGGGGTGTTGGTGTTGGCGTGCTCGAGCGACACCCCTGTCTGGAGACAGTAGCCCTGAAACTCCTTGCCGATGAACTCGCCGCCGATGCCAACCCTTAAAAGCTCGAGGTGAAAACCAAATGGAATCAGCCCAGGTTTCTCGACTCCAGCAAGTCTCTGCCCACTTTATGTGCTCGTCGGGGAGCTTGGCGACGTGCTTGTAGCCCCGGGTATTTCTAGGGTTACCGGTCCCATCATGTCGGCGAAAGCCAACTGGAAAGAGAGCTTGACCTTGTGATCGGCGGTCTTGGAATGAGCCAGCTGGTGATTGTTGCCCACGGCGCACACGCTGCAATCTGGCACAGGCCCATCGAAGGTCATCCCATTGTTGTCCAGATTATTCACGAGGCCCAGGCTCTAGCGATTGAGGTGTCCTAGTCGCCGGTGTCATGGGTTCGTGTTAGCAGCAACGTGCATTGCCAGCTCCGGCCCGTTGCTGTCGTCGGCGACATTCAGCGAGAAACAGCAGAGGTCTTGAAGTGGAAGCGTGAACTTGTTCACATGCAGCCTTGGGTCATCCATGTTAAGATGGAAACGACACCGTTAAGCACCGCTTGCTTCATCGAGAACGGGATACGCCCTAGGCCAGGCACAGTCGGACACGAAAGTTGGACTCAGCGCCGCAAGCCTTTGTCGTCGATGCCGTGGTCCCAGGAGCACTCCTTGCGCAGTACCATTTAATCCCCCCCCAACGGCGGTTGAGATGTTTCGCGGCATATCCAGTACCTTGCTTTTCGCCAGTCTAGTCCGCAATCCGGGGATGATGGGGTCGTCAAAATTGTGTCCCGACGCACCACTACTGTGCACGAGCACCTTGATGGAGTCGTTTCTGCAGCCAGTCAGCAGTCTCGCGATGGCACCGGTCGTGATAACCGATTTGTCCTCCGTAATGGTGATGCCTCCAAATACGTCGCGCTGTAAATCGGTGTTCGTGACCACTGCGGCATAAAGGGAGTTGTCAAACGAGAGCCACAGATAGTGGAGCATGGCCACCATCACTAACTCACGGGTCATAGCCGTCAGACCTCCGACGACGTGCGTTCGAAATCCCAGTTTCTGGGCCTGTTATTCCGCGACCATTAGGAGCGAGACGCCAGGCTCTTCCGCGCTGATGCCGCTGAAATATCCGAACAGTCCGCCGGCGTCGACTGGGTAATCTGCCAGGCCGAATGGCCACAATTCTTCCTCCTCAACAGGCGTTTCCACCGCGGTGGGCGAGATAAGGTTGTCGATGTAATGATTCGCGGCACGTAATTTGACTTACCGGCGTTTGCGCTGCTGATGCAATGCTAGATACGGCAATCCGCGTCGCTATGTGAAGGGGAATAACGGAACGAACACCACTGGTTTCCATCTCCCCTTCTGCTTGCCCCGCCGGGGCCTGCTTTTCCGTGCCGCTTTCGTTGATGTATTGCTGACCCCACTGATTGGGCTCACGCCGGTTATCCTTCTCCTTCAGGACGGCCCTGTCTGGTATGGCGTGTCCGACTTGTTTGCCGTAGTAGCACTCCTTGTCGTTGGCGTTGCGCCTCACCCCTTGCACGATGATGTCGTCGGATGTAGCCGTTTTAGAGTTGAACTAACGCAAATGGTGGTCAACGCACATAATGTATACCATGTGCCTGATTTCGCACGACCCAGAGTTCCGCCTCTCGTAGTAGCTGGCGGGTCGTACCTTCTCATGTTCGGTAGGAAGTACTTGCAGAATGATGGCTTGGTACCTCTCGTCGTGTACCGTCTGTCACATTTATACAAAGAGACCATGACATTGGTCCAGGACGATGAAGAACTCGTCGGGATCCTGGCCGCCAGGACCTATCTTTGCGTTGACCAGCTTCGCATGACACGCCCTTCTAGCCTCCTTAGTGTGGCCGTGGTATACACTTCTCAACCAGAGCCTTCGACGTCACCTGTCCGTGCCCCGCTCCATCTTCTGGCCGCTTTCCCTCGAGCGTCCCGATGGTGGTGTTTGCGGAGTCAGATGTGGTGAGGAGTCGAACTCTCCAGAGCGTTTGGTTCGCTTGTTTCCATTCCTGCTCAGCGACGGCAATGTGCGTCGCGGTGTCGGTGCTGTTTGAGTAGACTACGGCTGGGCTTTGCCTCGAAACACGTCGAAAACGGGCTGGCTGCAGAGCGGTAGGCAGACGCGAAACTTGGGTATAGTATTCGTGAAATGTATCCTTGTTTCTGCCGGCGAAGATCGTGTATTTCTTGGTAACGGTCTGGGTGTTGTTGGATGCCACGGTCTCCATGCCCACCACTCGACGCTAAAGTCGGATCTGTTCCTTCGGCGAACGGATACTACACGTACATAACTATAGTAGACATATACGGACGAATCCGAGTCTCGGTCGCGGTGATGCCACTGCAGCTCCAGGTCCACAAAGGTTCCCGATGCGCGTGCCGCGCGGAGACGATGGCTCAATAACCTGTGAAGAATATTCGGCGATTCTACCGTAGTCGGCTGCAACGATTACCGTTGGCAGTCGTTGAACTGGCCGAGAAGACACGCTGCGTGTCGGGGATGTAAAGAGTTGATGACTCTCGAAAAGGGCCGCTTGAGGGCAATAAAAACTCATTATTATGACGATGAACTGGCTGTCTGTGATACGCTCAGATACGGTTTGATGATTGAACGCGGGGTGTGTAAAAACACTCCACGAGCTCCTCAGTCTTGGTGGCCTCTTACGGCGGCAGTGTCTATCGACGGCTTGCCGCTGCCACTCATCGACTACAAGCACTGCCAGAGGATCTTCTAAATACCTCGTTACGAGCAAAGATGTCGGGAGACATGTCAAGCAAGGCAAAATATGCGCTGCCAAGGGTGTAGGGCCGAAGTGTTCCACACTAAAACCTAGTAGTTTGGTGTCAGTCACGGCATGTCAAGGCA
The DNA here is from genome assembly GCA_008828725.1 of Saccharina japonica. Classification (NCBI taxonomy): domain Eukaryota; class Phaeophyceae; order Laminariales; family Laminariaceae; genus Saccharina; species Saccharina japonica. The sequence continues at coordinate 55,747 of MEHQ01000427.1, forward strand.
AAGCTGCTGTCTGTCAAGGGTTGAAAGTCCTGTCTCCCGACATCTTTGGTTACGAGTAGTCATAATGCGGTGCAATTAGTTGAATGGTAACTTACGAAGCATCGACTATAACATTAGGCTATGTGACAGCCTGTTTCTTAACAGCCTTCACCGGTCTTTAGTACACAAATCGTACCAGATACAGTAGTAATAGATCATGGTTGTTTGCTGCTTTTACTTGTTTTTGGGTGCTTTTTTTCTAACAAATCACGAGAAGGCGTCGACCGAACCCAACCCTAACCAAGGGCACGCGCCAAAAAGAGAAAACAACACCACACTCCTAGGAAGGTCGGAATGAAAACCAAACCGGATCGCTGTGATCACAGGACGAAATGAGCGAAATTCATTTGTTTTTGTTCCTTTTTTCACTTGGTTTTAGAGACCCCCCCGTTATTTTTCAGATCACAGCGATCCGGTTTGTTTTTCATTCCGACCTTCCTAGGATGGTGGTGTCGTTTTCTCTTTTTATGCGCGTACGGACTGGTTCTTGGTCACGCAAGGCTTGCGACAAGGCTGTGTGCTGTCCCCACTGCTGTTCAACGTTTTCTTCGCCGCGGCCCTAGAGGTCGTTATCGTACGATTCAGCGAGGACGATGGTATCATGCAGAACCTAGTGTTCCTGAAGGAGGAGACGGGAGCGGGGACGGAGACACCACTCGACCGCGTACGGAGGGCGGTGTGGGGGATGCTGTATGCCGATGACGCCGGCGTTGTATCGAGGTCCGCCGACGGACTGGCGAGGATGATGACCATTATCGTGCAGGTGTTTGGGGAGTTCGGGCTGACGGTGTCGGAGAAGAAGACGGAGACTCTCCTGATGCGCGTAAAGGAGAAGCAGCCAACACCGCCCCCGCCGCCGCTGATAATCGAAGCAGCGGGGCAGAAATACACCCAAACCCTCGAGTTCCGGTACCTGGGCGGCCTCGTCAACGAACATGGCGACCTCACCCGGGAGATCAACTTCAGGAGCAAAGCAGCGTCGGCGTGCGTCAGGAGGTATGGCCCGGAGCTCTTCGATAGGCCGGGAGCACCGTTTCGACTCAAGGCCCGCCTGCTTCAAGCGGAGGCGATGGAGGCACTGCTGTACGGTTGCATGACATGGGCCCCACGTCGCGACCACTACCGACTGCTGCGGACGATACACCACCGGCTGCTGCTGCGAGTTATTGGGTACCAGCGCAAGCAAGGCACCTACCGGCAGCTGTCCTACGCCCAGGCCCTGAAGAGGGTCGGGTGCCAGAGCGTGGAAGCCACTGTCCGGCAACGGCGCCTACTGTTCGCGGGGGCCGTGGCAAGGCAGCCAGACGGGCGACTCCCGAAACGACTGATGTTCGGGGAGTTGGTGGGGGGGAAGGACCCGGGCGCGGGGTGCCCGGAGCGGAACTGGCAGACGTGCCTTAAGGACGACTTCAAAGCGTTCGGAGCTACGCACGGCTCTACGGACGATCAGAGACGTGTCTTCGGAATCCCGAATTCAGCTTGGGCGGAAGCAGCGAAGGTGAAGGGAGGAAGGCAGTGGTACAAGGGAGTGCTGCAGGGAGCTGAGAGGTTTATGACCTCCTGGCACAAGGAAGAAGAGGAGGCTAGCCGGAAACGAGCGACCGAGCGAGAAAAAGAGCGCAGCAACAACAAAGAGACACCAAGAACCAACGGGACGGGAGAGGTGCGGAAGAAGGGCGAATCGGCGTGGGAAGGAAACAAGCGAGAAATGGCGGACCGAGTGGCGCGATATGTGCCGGATTGACTGTCCTGGACTGTTTGTTTGTTTGTTTGTTTGTTTTGTTATTTTTCCCCCTCCCCCCCACCGCCGCACCATTGCACCACCCCCTCGGGATGACGTGTCAATGTGTTGTCTCTGCGGTCTTGTCTGTGTGAGTGTTTGCTTGAACTTTTGACTTGTCTCTTTGTCTTTGTCTTCGTCTTTTTCCCTTCGTTGCTTTTGACCTTTTGCAGTTACACTGCTGGCAGGCCGGGGGTACATCAATCACACGGGACCATAGTTCCCTTCCCCCGTATCATGTCTGCGTTTATAATCGGGGTGGAGGACTTGATTTGTTTGCCTGACCGGTGTGAACCCGGCACGGAACACCCCGGCATTATAGGGGCACCAAGATAGAATCAGGGGGCGTGTACCCCCGATTGGTGATGTTGACTTTTCCATTTTTATTTTTACCTTCACATAGCGTGTAGAGGGGAGCGGAGGGCTCCAGACTATCTGTTTTTGACTGGCTTTGATCGCTTTGCGGACCCTTCGGGTTCCACTTTTATTTCAGTATACCTTTTTTGGGTAAGTTAGCCTGTGACCACGGGAATCGACCGTGTCAAGTGTTGGATTAGTACGGACAGATGGGGGTACTGGATAGAGAGACCGGCACGGTTTTTAATGTGAAGACAACAACAACAACAACAACCCCTGCCCTAACCCTAGCTTGAATCCTAACCCCCAAAATAGTCCAGATTATTATATGTCTCGATCCGAGCGCGGCTCCGCCGCGCGTTTTGAACAACCTGGAACGAATGTGCGGATCAACACAAATATCGTAATATATTTGTTACTTTGTCTGGTACGAGTTTGTGGGCCAAGAACACGGTAAACATACAAAAATACCTACTGGTTACCCTCGAATGCTACTACTATTAATACTGTAGTAGCGTTGGTCTTGGAGTTCGAATCCCGCCACACGTATGGTATTGCGAATTTCTTTGCAAAACGTACACATACATATAAAAAATGAAGCAACTAATATAGCATGGGTATAGGCGCAATCCGACACGAGCGACGAGGGAAGAAAGAGCTGAAGAGAGGTCTTTGTTTGTGGTATGCGGCGCTGCCCCGAGAGGCAGTCTGCGATAACGATGATGCGACCCGGGCTTTGATGATAAGATACTGCCCGTATACATGTGAGGGCGGAGCGTGACAGAAAGGTACGGCTCACTCCTGTGCGGTGTTCATGATGGGCCTTTGACGACAGGTACTGGCTCTACTTGTGCGTGTATATTTGGAAACGTGGTGGTACGAGTGTACATTATCTTCCACCTTCTCCTTGACGACCCACGGTATAGGCACGTGGCTACACAGAGCACGTTTGACAGCAGCGTACATAAACACGATCACCGTGTTGCTGGGGGCGTTACGCCAACACCACCAAGCTCTTCCTCCTCAGCCTCCTGCTGCTGCTGTACGGCATCAGCGAGCTTCGCCAACTCAGGCTCAGGCTGCTGCTGTACAGACGCCTCCAAGCTTCTCGCACGAGCACATCATGTCGGGCTTTTCATCCACCCGCGCCATGAGGTTGAGCGCGTCGCACATCCACGTCCACGCTTCCGGCCAACAACCGACTTCTCGCGATAACGATGCAACGCACGAGCCGTGCGGCAGTGGGAGTGGGGAGAAGATTCTGCTACGTATTACACAGCAGTATGCAACCCATCATCTGAACTACAATTATTATTAATAGGAGGGATATAACAGAAAGGGAAACACGTACGTACGTAAAATAAATGGGGTGGAAAAATACACCAAACGAATTCGTACCCACTTGTACTGCTGTTACGAGGCCTAGTTTGAGGGTAGACGTTTGTGGCCAAGCTTTCACAAGTATACGTAACATGAATGGGTGGGGTGGAAACATAAATAAACAAACAACGAATTCTCACTAGCTGGGCCAGCCATAACATGGTTTAAACGTTTAAACGTCGGATTGGCCATGCCCCCATCATTTTTTCTAATTTGGACTTGATTTTTCGACATGGTGTAGTTCATGCACTCGTCAACAGGTTGACCGTCGGCCCTATGCATTATTTTATTTTTTCCAGGAGATATGACCGATCCAAAAACCCGAAAAAACACAAATGCGACCAAAACTAGTAAAAAAAAACAAAAACATAAATAGGGCTGAAGGTGAATGCCTTTGAACGTGCGATTTAAATCCGGGGTTAAAAACTCAGTGCAAAATATTCAAAATTGAGCGGGGCATCGCAGAAATGCCATTTTTTTCGTAATGACTTGACTAATGTATAGAAATCGAGTTTTGGTAATGTCTCTTGATGGGTGGCGAATTGGGCAACGAGACTTTCATTGCTCTTCTCTGTGTGTCTTCAGCACTGTCTCCACCAAGTTCCATAGAGATCGAAAACGACGATTTTTATACGAATTTTGTGTCAAAAAAGTTGGTGTTTTTGAGTTTTCGCAGATATCTCAGCGAGATCAAGTCGGTAAAATAAAAAGTTTAGAAATTTTCATATACGTTTTTTTTTGCATCAGCAGTGGTGTGTCAGGGTTAGTGTCCCCAATTTTTGTAGCCTAATTTGCAGTGGTTCACGAGATCCGACTCAACAAAGCTTTATCCGCTTTACGGCTGGCCCAGCTGGTACATACCATTACTACTACTGCTGTTATGAGGGCTAGTTTAGGGGTAGGCGATTGGTCAAGCTTTTCACCAGTATAGTCCAACATAAACAAATACCAACAAAAAATGACGTCGACGGCAGGACATGGAGTTTGGTTCGCGAGGTCGAACCTTACCACCTTCCATAAACAACCTTTTTTGTTTTTAGGAAAAGTTGAAACTCACCATGTTGGACTTGAAAGATAATCTCCCCCTGGGTCCCAATAATTCGGAACAGCGCGTTGGTGCTGCCACGTCGACCCGCACACCACCATCTGGGCCTGAATATCCCGCACATACATCCGGTCTGGGCCTGAATATGCCGCCAACCTAGGGGGGAAACGTGTTGAAGTGTGGGGAGGCGATGGGTTCTCCTTTCACCAGTAGTATTGTTATTAGTATCCCACAAGTCTACAGTAGTGTACTTCGTATATCTCAACACTACGTACGTACTACTTCGAAGTACAAGTAAGTAAAGCGGTATATTACAGCAGTAGGTGGTTCATTACTAATAGTCGGAGAATGCCAAAAGCTGTATGCGTAGGGTGTTTCTTATTAGGCGTCCTGTACTGTATGTATATGTGTACAAAAAAGAAAGAACAAAAAGTAGTACGCAGTCTGACGTACCGTAGTATATAATAAGTTTCGTGCCCACAATTTTCTGACTGGTCATCTGACTGGTCATCGTTTGTTTTTTCTAGGAGGCTGGAATTTTCGATTGGTGGGAAATCCTTGGAGCGCACATACAGACATCTCACGTCGGGTCTATCGCCGTCCCTGATTTCCTTGCAACGAGCGGTTGGTTGCAGTTTTAGATGAGCCCCATCTTCGATTGCCCCTATAACTGCCAGCCTGGCTTTCTTATTGACCTGTTTCTTATTGGATTAGGCGTCCTGTATTGTATTGCAGTGGTTGAAGAACCCCGTGAGCGGGAAATATTTCCTTATTTCGGTTAAAATAAGTGAAAAAACGCGACATAACCCCCCGCCGCAGCACCCCTCGTCCCACTACTTAATGCTGTCGGGAAGTAAGTAAGTGTTTAATGTGAGCGACCAACAGCGTTGAAGCTCATTCATTCATGCTGCATGCACATCGTCGGATGGCAACACGCAAACTTAATACGTAACATTATTCGTTTGCAATTAAATAAAATTATTATAAATACGGCAGCTGTGAGTTCAACCGCAATTTTAATTCGCCATAATATCGCCCCGGTGGTCTAACAGGTAACCACGAAGCTCGTTTGGTTGGATGTCGAGGGTTCGAGTCTCCGTAGTATGGAGATTTCTATGATCAAATGACACATACTAACTGGCGAGAGCGCATTATGGCGGGGCTAGAAGCACAATTCGACGAGTTGGCGAGGGAAGAGAGTGCTGATGATATCATCCCGCGATAAAAAGGCAAGATACGAACCGTACGTAGTGCGGGAGGAGGGAGAATAAGAGCCTACTTTGTGACCCCGGATCTGAGTTACGTACGAATTGGAAGGAGAGAGAAAGGAAGGGCGAAGATAAGACGTCGTAAATGAGATGAGAAAAAAACAAAATAATAATAATAATCAACAATGCTATTTAGACGAGACAAGTGCATGCCACCCTTTCAGGTTCGATTGGCGAAACGTCGATGATGATGAGGAGTCGGTAAATCCATCCATTTTAGGGGACATCATTTTTATTGGTACGTAGAATAAGTTGTCAAGTATTCAGGGATGATTGACGATTAAGATATAATAGGTGTATGTGAATGTTTGCACTTTGCTTTCGAAGTTGTATTATATTAATGCGCTACCCCCCCGCCCGGAGAAGGGGGGTGAAGAGGGGAAGACCCCCGGGGCTGCTCCAACAGCAAACCCACGCTAACATCCGTATACTCGAGTCAACTCCCAACCCAACTGGCGACATCGAACTCTTGCCGCCAGCCTCCAACACAATATGGGAGTTTACCCGATTTACGAATGTCCTCGCACGCTCCCCCCCTTACTTGCAATATCACAGGGAACGCATATTATAACACATTTCTCTGTACTTCCAAGTCTGCCTAGTCAGATCTAACGGTGGGTTAACTCGCCTCCACTCTATGCTCTGCCCAGGCTGAATCCCACCACTAATTCCTTCCTGGGCCTTGGCATCTGCTACCCAACTAGCGTCCTTTCCGTGACTGCGAACATACGCCTTGTACGCATCGGACGCCCATCGTCCTTCACGCTGCAACACCTCTGGTTTCGCACCCCCCAGTAGACCTATTTGAAACTCGAGCTTATGCCTTATGTCCTTCCAAAGGGAAGAGTCAGGCCATTGAATATTTGGCACTATAGAGCCACATTTACCGCAACGTCTAAAACTCAGCATATGCCATTTTTTTTTTAAACGGTGGATCTTTTACGAAGGACACTGACATAATTTTCCAGGATTTATTCTTCTTTTGGGCTTTCCACTTTCAGCAGCACGCGTTCGTGATGAGGGACTTTTTTGTGTTGTGTGCTCGGAGAGTGCACACCAGGCTTGAGCACGTGCAGGTGCTGGCATAGTCAAAGCAAGTGAAGGCAAAGCTTGAGGGCCTGCTGGGCCGGGCCCATCACGGAACGAGGTGGCAGCGTTTGGGGCGCAGGGGCCGTCCGGACCCAACACACCATGCGCACGCTCACCACCCGTAACCTGGGCGTTGGTGCACGGCATGTCTGTGCGCAAGCCCAGCGGCTGGCGCACACCGGCCCCGGTGTTGAATCCGGGAAGGCGGGGAGGAGAACCGTAGCTGTTGACGCTCGGACGTAGACCG
>MEHQ01000427.1:63190-70690 GCA_008828725.1 Saccharina japonica
GCCGACAAGTGCGTTGCGCCTCCAATCCTCAGGGAGTGCAAAGCGTACTCTCCGCACGCACTCCCGCCAACGCAACCACGTTCCGCAAAGCTGTCGTCGCTTGCTGCTGTGTCCACATGGACCATCTTTGTCCCCGAAGGAGACCGAAGGGGACCGACCCTGGAGCCACAGCAACGCGATCGCGCCCAACGCCGCCATCGCCAGCCAGAGCTCCTAACGCACGTCCACGCAACCCCCCGGCTTCACCGCGGGCGGCTGGCCTACACCGCTGGCGCCGGCGTCGTAACTGCTCCGCCAACGGCCAGCGCAGCAGCCGACCCATTCCCGCATAGACCACCTGCCGTTACCAGCTCATAACGAAAGTCGGGGGGCGAAGAGGGAAGCGACAGAAAACGCCGCGAAATAAAACGCGATCACAGCCTTGGCGGCATCGCCACTGACACCCACACGCCTCGTTGAGCCCACACGGACACGCGTGAGAACTGTCCAATTCCGCATCTGGAATACAAATTGACTCACGAAACGGAACCTTAACGCGGTGAGCGCTCGACTACTGCGCTGCAGTAATTGAGCCTATATGAGAAATGCAAGAGTAAGCCAACGACCTGCGACACCTGCTTCGCTGAAGCAGATGCACACACCGCGATACGCGGCATACACCTGCTTCGCTGAAGCAGATGCACAAACAACGAAATGCAGCATATCCACGGAGGAAAATAAACGCTGCACGAAACGACTCCTCCAGACAAATGGCAAAGGAGACATGCACAAGGAAACAAGCGCCACTGTGACACCTCCTTCGCTGAAGCAAGCAACAGCACACCGTCCACCACCGTGAACGGCTGCTACGCACACGAAAACACAGGTAACCACGTAATCCGATCCGGCGGCGATACGCGGCACACATACGGAGGCCACACACGGCGCACGATAACTTCCTTTGATGAACGGCAAACGATACATGCAGGAGGAAGCCAACGACCTGCGACACCTGCTTCGCTGAAGCAGATGCACACAACGCGATACGCGTCATACACTTTAGCAGATGCACAAACTAAGAAACGCGGCATTCGCACGGAGGAAACTAAGCGGTGCACGAAACGACTCCTCCAGACAAACGGCAACATACGGAGGCCATCAACGGCCCACGAAAACTTCCTCTGATGAAAGGCAAATGATACATGCAGGAGGAAGCCAACGTCTTGCGACAACTGCTTCGCTAAAGCAGATGCACACACCGCGATACGCGATGAACTGGGGTGACCTCGGCTGTGCGGGATAACCCTCGCCGGTGGCAGCACGCCTGCTGTTTTGGTAGCCTCCTGGTAGCGGGTCCATGCTCGTACTATGGGCAGTTTGCTCGGGCGTAGGCCGTAAGTCGAGGGTAGTTGTGCTGCTGCCCTGTGCTGCTTTGCTTTTAGTCCTGTGATGCTTGTGCCCTGCTGTGGTGCTTCGATTGTAGGATAAATTGCTGAGAAACTTCCCACCAAGTAAAACTTATGTACTTGCTCGAAAAAGTGACCAAGTACATATTTTGAGAAGAGCCAAATATCACGCTGGTCGTTATGTCGAAAATAAGCGCCTATTTTGGCGACGTCTGAAACTCGATATGACCTTTTTTCGGGAAGAACCATATATAAGCTCCTATTTTGAGTTTCAAATAGCTCTAGTAGTAGTAGTAGTGTAGTGTGACCTATTATCTATTATTACTATTATTAATAATTATAGTCGTAATAATGTTGTATATCGTCATTCGTCGCGCAATAATGTTATTAATATCTATTCTAATTTTATTTAATAAACTACAAGAAACACGCCAGCTGTGAAATCTCCCGACCTGTCTATTGTATACCAGGTATATAATATACCTCGGGACACTACAACAATTAATAGTACAGCAGTTACTAGTTGTTTTGTTGTTACTACTAGTAGTGTGTGTATTGTCCCCGAATCAGGCACGAAGTGGCCGTTCGTTGCTGTTATCATCGCTTTTTTTTATTGTCAATTTTCCCCTCTAAACATTTTTTCTCAACCACCCTTTTCAAAACCGCACTGTAAACAAACAAACAAATACATACCTTCGCATTCGTACTAAGTAAGGCTAACTTGAAGGCATTATTATTACTATTAATCCGTTTCCAAAACGGGAGTGAGTGCAGTCTAAACCCCATTCAGAACTGAAAAAACGTCCCACACTAATTCCAGGTAGTTTGTCCCCAAATTCGTGTCACCAGTAGTAGTTCTTAAGGGCAAAACACTTCGGGTGAGGTAAAAATATGATACGATGGTCATCACCATGTATGTACAGTAGCCTTTACCGCACCACTGAATTATTATCTAGGATAAAGTACGGAAATCGGGGAATATTTTATTATATACCTTTTAGTGTCGTTGACCAATTTTCGAAAAAAAAAAACGCCTGATTTTTTCGAGACGAAGCTCGTAAGGGTCGGGGCGGGGTCGGGGTTGGGGTTAGGGTTAGGGTTAGGGTTAGGGTCGAAAGTAGTGTTTTCGGCGTTTTTCGAAATATTCGGTGTCATAACACTGGAACCACACGCGGGCCACAACCAAGTCCCCGATTTCTATACTTTATCCTATATAATAATTCAGGATTGCGGTAAAGGCGACTCTGTATGTATTACGGGGGACCATAGTAAATACTAGTAAATAGGACCTGTGGTTCAGACAAAAACCTATGTATGTACATTTTTTTACCAACAATATTTGGTCCTATTTACTATGGCCCTCCGTAAATAGTATGTTGATATCTGTCAGTTCAGAGTGATGACACGTATTATACCAGGTAGCATAAAGACTGCTACTACTATCAATACTGCTATATATACTGCGCTGTTAGAAGATATTCGACGCAAGGCGGAAAGGAAAATATTGTGTGCGATACATTACCGGAGGGCAGACTTAATATATACTTATTAATAGTATACCTGGTATATACGAAGTATAAAATTATTGGCGATATTCCTCAGAAACTATGGTGCTATACGTATATTAGTACCTGTTGTACCCCCATAATAAGTCTATATCAGCACGCGCCGGACTGGCACATTTACTATTATTATTATGACAGTAGTAGTCGTACGAAATTTTTTCCTTGAGGTTTTCGGACAATGCACTTTGATTTCACTGCTGTAAAGTTTTAACAATATTAATAGAAATAGCTGTGTGTGTCGTCTTAACATTAAACCAAGGGAGGGCGGGCGTCCCGAAAAGTATTTTTTCGACACCTTACTATCTAAAATGGTCAGAATGGAAACAAAATCGGAGCACTACTGTGATCGCTGGACGATTTAGCACAAAACACGTTTTTTTTCTTCTAATTTTTCCAAAAATCCATCACTTACTTGGTTTAAGACACCCCTCCCCCCTCCTCCCCCTGAGCCTCCCGGGGGGGGGGGGCGTACTCATTTGTTGCTTGCCTTAGTCATTTGACCATTGACCACGCATCCCTTTCGAGACGGAGCGCGGGGGGGGGGTCTTTAGAACCAAGTGGTTGGTTTTTGGATCATTTCAGAAAAAAACACTTGTTTTGTGCTAAATCGTCCAGCGATCACAGTGCTTTGATTGTTTTTCCATTCTGACCATTTTAGATACGACGTAGTTAGGTGTCAAAAAAATATTTTTCGGACGCCCTCGATTAAACCGTTCCGTTCTTTTCTTTCAACCCAACGGCACCAGTCAGCCAGTCAGTATCCGTCCTGATTTTTCATCCTACACACATATGTACCATGTGCCATATTGTATTATATCCGACACACGTCGACAAGGGAAGATATAGTGCTGAAATCTTCTCGCGATGAAAATGCAAGGCACGTACCGTAGTGGGGAGGGGGGAGAAGAGCCTACTTGGTGACCCCGGATCTGAGTTACGACTAAAGAGGGGGAGAGAAAAGAAGGGCGAAGATAATAAATGGCATGGACAAAATAAATATATATATATATACTACTCTGGACGGAAATATAAGGAATGCGTAGCCTGAGCGGGAAATAAATGGAAACACTGTAATAGTATAGTATTACAGGCAGCAGTAGCAGTAGTAGTAGTTCGGGAAAAATATCGCGCATATTATGTATACGTCAAAAGTGAAGACCCAGCTCGCGCCCACCCCCCACCCTGGTATTCTACAAGTAAGTAAGTAAGTATAATACTATAATATATACGCGTATATACTGACCGTAACTGTTGATGACGTCATATGAGAGGATTGCGGTGTAAATCATGTTTGGTAGGCGGTTAAACACAGGAGATGGGCCCGCCTTGGCGCTATATCTATCTACGTTTCGACACGAGCCAAAAAAACAGAAAAATAATCGTAACAAAATATAATAAAAAGCGAATTCTGAAACGAAAAAGAATACAAATGACGCAAGGACACAGAAGCGCTCCTAGACGAAAAGCATATATATATGTGTCGAAGAGGAGGAACATTTCACTGCCGCACGGGCGAAGCAACACGAAGAAGAGGAAGACACCGGCATGGGGAAAAGGAAACAGGGATAAAAAAGGCAAAAACCAAGAAAGAAAACATAAGAGAAGAGAGAAAAACCGTTCTCAAGGCGATGATGGTAACATAATATTAAGTTCCCGTCTCTGCTACGAAACCGATACGGAGACCTACACCTTCTGCCATCTCCTTCCTACTCTCATCAATATAGCGGTGTCAAGACCCGGTACTACCGCTGCCGCGCCTCCCTCAGTGAACAACCCAACAAGAAACGAACAAACAAAATAAACAAATAATAATATAATTCAAGGGCTATTCGAACCGATACCTTGCCACACGATCTACCATTTCGTTTCCGCATTTATTTGTCGACAGCTTAGTTAGCTGTAACAGTACGGCTGCCCCCCCTCCCCTTGTCGCCTCTCTTGGCGTCTTCAGCTGCATGCCGTAGCCAGCTCCTCTCTGCTTCGCCCCTGTGCCACCTCGTCATGAAACGATCCGCCGCTTCAAAGCCCCCCCGATACAACTTCCCATTCTTCGTAGCCGCCCTCGGCCATAACAAACACCGTCTCTGCTCCGAACAGCAAAGAAAGGTGATTGTCCTAATCTCACAAAAAAGAAGGGTGCACCTCTACCGCAGCCAGCACGTACGTGTCGTTAAAAGCATACCTACATACATACCTGGTTGTACCACAGACAGGGCCAGGCATTACACATTTGGTATACGAGCTGGTTCCAGCAAGAGCAGGAGCATTTCGTCTTCAGACTTCTGCACCATTAATGAAAACGAGTTGGAAAACGAAATTTGGCAGGGTTGTTCTTCATGACCATACGAAAAAACGACATGATGGCCTTTTTTGAAAAAAGGATTTTTTGGTGAATGAGGTACATTTGGACGTTTTTTTTGTTTTTCCGGCAACTTTGACCCAACATTACAGACGAACCAAAACGAAAACAAAAAAGGCCATCTTGTCGTTTTTTCGTATGGTCATGAAGAACCCCCCTGCCAAATTTCGTTTTCCAACTCGTTTTCATTAATGGTGCAAAAGTGATTTCCGCGAAGTGTATTTTTTCCCGTAAGGTTTCAAATTTGCTCAATACATTTTCCTAGTAATTTTGCAGGCGGTTTTTACCACAGCCTGATAGGCTCGCAGGCAGCAAAAACGTGACATGGACGTCTTCCCCTTGTTGATGCGATCCTGTCAAGACTTTTGAAGTCGAATTAGTCGGCGTATTGACCGATATATGGCCTGAATACTATTATATTGGTTTTACTATAGAATTACTGCAGGAAAGCTACCCCTATGGAATAACGCCTTCCTAAGGAATATCAGTTTGACCATATCTCACGAACTACAACTCGTACGCCAAAAATCTCTTCACCGATGTGTTCCCCTCGGCAATGCCGTCATGTCGATATCTGTAGTGTTCGAAAAAGTATTGTATTCCGTTTTTTATTTCCCGAAGAAGCTATCTTATGCTTCTCTCTGGAACCAGCTAACTATGCGAGGTCAGTTTATTGTTTATGTTTGGATAAGCGATGTTACCTATAATAGGGTATCTAGCCAAAAAAAGGTATACCTACGATCTTTGAGCCATTTATAGGTACACTGCGTAATGTACACCGGAAACGGCTTCCGGGCCCGCCTGATATTGGGCCTGCGCTCCATTGTACCTACAAATGGCTCAAAGTGCGCAGGTACACCTATTATCGGCTATTCGATGTGCGTATCACCTATTTTGGGCTTCAACTGTACCTATAAATGGCTCAAACGATCACTTTTTGGCAACTGAAATATGACAGACGAGCCACACATTCACCCACGTTTGCTACTTATGGAATGTTGTTCCGGACCGCGCCAATGGCTGTGTAACTTAGACCCCCTCTGTAACCGTATGGTATTACTTTGTACACGTATAATATCAAGTTTCTCCTACTATATACTGCACTACAGTATGTATAGTGTGCTTTCAGCATAACGGCATGAAAACACTCGTCATTGTTGTTTCTCCGCATCGTATATATGTGTGTGCGTAGGAGGGGTGTCGTACTGAATACGTATGCATTGATCGCGATACGATTTCTCGCTTGTAGGTAATGCGTGATAACTCCGCAGTGTCAGTGGTTGTACTGGTACGGTCGGCTGGTTGACAGTCCCGGCATCTGATGTGGCCGTCTGTCTATATTTCAGTTGCCAAAAAGTGATCGTTCGAGCCATTTATAGGTACAGTTGAAGCCAAAAATAGGTGATACGCACATCGAGTAGCCGATAATAGGTGTACCTGCGCACTTTGAGAAATTTGTAGGTACAATGGAGCGTAGGCCCAATATCAGGCGGGCCCGGAAGCCGTTTCCGGTGTACATTACGCAGTGTACCTATAAATGGATCAAAGTGCGTAGATGTATACCTATTTTTGGCTAATGACCTAATAATAATAAGCTGGGTTGGGAATAAATGCGTACAGAACGGGGCGATGGACTTCTTCTGTTGTTGGCCCCCCTTCTTAGCAGGGTTTTTCTTCTTCCTGGGACTGATTGCTTACTGTACTATTACGAAGGACCATAGTAAATGGGACCTAATACTGTTAGTAATAATAAGTAAACATAGTGGTTTTTGTGTATACCGTAGGTCCTATTTACTATGCTCCCCCCGTAGTACTACTAATAATAATCATCGTGAGTGATTATTACGAGCGAATGCGAGTTTCTAATTTTGACCGAGTCTCTCGTGATAGGGACCCCTTGCGAGAAAGCGTCGACCGTTTTTTTACTTGATTACACAGTTAAATCTGGCTGCACTTTTCCGTCGGCATTTTTAATCAAATTCTCAGAATTTTATTCGTCTACTACGGTATACGTTGTTATCCAACATATTCTCATAATTTTATCTGTCTACTGTCTACTTGGTTGTACTCTTAACCCTTTTAGGCCAGCAGACAGACCCGTTTTGGGGACAATCCACTCTAATTATAAGTAGTGTGTCCTTAAAACGGGACTCCAGTCCTATAAGGGTTAACATAAAAAAAGAGATTTTGA
>MEHQ01000427.1:78190-195368 GCA_008828725.1 Saccharina japonica
AATGCACGTAAGCACGATACGCGTACATATTGTACCTACAGTAAACGACCGTATTTATATGGTGGCCAGAGCGAATAAGAAAGATCGATCATCATCTGTTGGAGCGGATGCTTCCCCCGCCCCGTCGCTTTCACCCTCTATAGTTACTGCTGTAATGTCGACGATTTATGTCTGTCACGGTTTGTTTCCTTCTTCGTGGGTGGCAACTCTTCTTCGCTACGTCACACCATCTCCGCATCGTGGCCCCCGCTCTGGTTTCAAACTGTCTGCACCACTACAACGATAATACGTACGTGCCGGCATAGATACATACATACGGCGATGCTTCGCGGCATCGTTCGAAGTAAAAGTAGAGCTTATTCTCCTGTACTACTGTATGTACTACAGTATGCACTATGTGCTATATGCCATTCTGAAGACACCTCGCTCGTCTCTTCTTTCTGTCTCCTGTTCGACGTGGTTCTTGTGCCCCCGACCAGATGATAACCAAAACGCCACCTTATTTTTCATAAGCCCCTCATCTTCCATGCACACGTGGGTCTAAGCAATTCCCGCCACAATAATCTACGCAGCTCGCAAAGTTGAGTATCTACTATTCAATCGGTTGAACTCACAGCTGACGTATTTATAACATTTTACTTAATAATAAAAGCTCGCATCTCGTCGTCTGCGTACCATCTCCCAAATGCTCTCTTCGTACTATTCGTCCTATTATTATTGTCTTTGCCATCCGACAATGTGCAGCATGATCTTCAACGTTGATCACTCATAAAATTCCCAAAAGCAGAAAACCACGGAAACCAAGGAAACCTATGCGTCCTATTATTATTATTATTATTATTATTATTATTATTCCATTTGCCATCTGACAATGTGCACCTCTTGTCTCAATCATACCATTCACATACACCTATCGTAATCGTCAATCATCCCTGAATACTAAATAGACAAACGTACACCAATAATAATGCCGTCCTTACAATGAATGGCTTTACCCACTCCTCACCGACGTTTCACCTCTCAAAGCTGAAAGGGTGACATATACTTACCTAAGAATACTCGCATCCTGTTTCCCCACCGCGGTTACTGTAGGCCACGCGCACGAGAAGCTGACTGGCTCTTACCTAACACTTCACAATCTATTGCGGCCGCCGCCGCCGCCGCCGCCGCGGGATATACAGTTCCATGGCGGTCCAATCTCCTCGCGAAACGAAAAACCATGCTAAAGGATTCTAATAATGCAGGGGAATCATAGGGTAATCGTTCAGCCGAGCGGCTTTGAGTGGCTGAAAGATAAGGATGGGTGTAGACGCGACCTATACAGTAGTACTCCGAAGTTCTCAACAATCTCGGGGGGCCGAAGGAAGAGCGTTTTTTCAGGTTCTTGACATCAGGAAGTTCGCTTTTCCTTAAAAAGCGCTTTACCCCTACATCACGACGTAGCAGGAGCCTGTCGTCGCGCTTCCTGGTTGTGCGCCCTCAGCCGGGAGGGTATAGGGGCGCACGTGCCGAGCGGCCTGTCGCAATTGGGTCTTGCTCTGGTTCCGCGCGGCCCTCCAGTGACGGCAGAGCCAGATCTCTTCCTCGGTTCCTCTATCCGCATCTACTGTACGATAGATCTTCTGTAGATCCGGGCGGTTGACACATGTAGCTGGTGCTGCAGTGTTCCAAGCTTTATGCCACCAAAAGCGGGGTTACTGCAACTGTATAGATAGGCCTTCGGCACACGTCACATACATTATCTCACCCGCTTACTTGCTGCTGCTGCTGCTGTTGTTGTTTCTCCCACATGAACTCAATGCCACAAAATGCGAGTCACAAGACGGCCAGGTTCCAATAACTCTGGAATGGAATAATACATAATAAGGAGGAACACAAACAAGAGCGTTGAGCGAGGTCGTCGTCTCCGCTCGTTGTCTACAAACTCGATACCAACACTCGTAAAATATATGCATATCGTGTATGCGCACCAGGCCGACTGCCGCGACAGCAGCAAACGCAGTGAACGGCACCCTCCCGTCTTTCGTTCGCAGGCCCATTACATGACCTGTTCTCACACAAGTGGCCTGAGCCCCCCCATCCCACCTGCAAAATATGGACATGATCAAAATGTTTATTGTTTGAGACATTGAACACAATGTGCAGTACCAGTACTATTTACGAGTAGCACACCATTGATTGTTTATGTGCACCGTTTTGAGCTGTTGTCTACACTTTGCTTGCGGGGTTTGCTAAAGTGCATGGTTGACTGTCTCCACAATGGTATTTTACGCCCACAAACGGTGAGTAAGGGGGGGAGCCCGGCCGACCTGTGTGCCGGCTCTCGGGGCTAAGGAACGCAGCGCCATCACTTCAGACACACGATAATCGTAGGACCAGGCAATATCTACAGCCTCTACGTATATGGTTTGGTCGTGGCACCTCCACGTCGCGTTCGGAAGGAAGTGGGGCCACCCTGGCCACTCGGGACGGTCATCAATAGAGTGCCAGTCGATACCGATGCCACCTGAGTCCGAACGCGAGGAGAGTATTCTATGTTCTTGTTTAGTTTCCCTTTGGACAGTTTAGAACGCTGCGTTTAGCGCTTTAGGGAGGGCTGCCTCTTACCCTGCCTGCCAGTTACACGTTTACCTGCAGAGTATACCGTACTACAACAACAGCAAGTAGTACTGTTTGTAGGAACATCCTAAACCCATTCGCTACAGGCCCGCGCAGCATGGGCACGTGCGCCTTGTTCACCTATACCCAAGACCGTTCTTTCTCACAGCAGTGCTGACGGTGTACTGTAGAACGCGTGTCCAAACGGAACGGCCACCAAGTGAGTGCCATATCGATACGGATGTCACCTGAGTCCGAACGTGAGGAGAGTTTTCTATGTTCTTATTCGCCCTTTCAACAGTTCAGAACGCTGGCTATTACGGGGTGGGCTAATGTAGTAAACACTAGTAAATAGGACCTACGGTATACACCAAAAAACTATATATTTCCCTATTTTTAGTAACAAAATTTGGTCCTATTTACTAGTGTTTACTATGGTCCCCCGTAATAACAGTCTATGGAGGGCTGTCTCTTACCCTGCCGGTAACGCTTTAACCTGAAGAGTACACACCGGTACTGCAGCAGCAGCAGGTACTGAATCACAGCTCCACCTACTGTTTGTAGGAACATCCTATATATATAACCATTCGTTACAGGCACATACATGCAGCGTGTGTGCGTGTGTGAATGCGCGCATTCTTCAAATAAAACTAAAACCGTTCTGTAAGTATTGACTGTGTAGAATCCCCGTCGAAAACCCCACCTAGTAGTGATTGGTTATACCTTACTTACCAATTATTTGTTCGACACTGTCGCTACGGCAGCACTGATCCAAAACGTACCCGTGCCGACTCTTGATTCTGGCAGTGACAGCCTACATACATACATAGAACAGGGAAACGGTGATAGGAGACACTGTTAATGGGGGTATAGGGGTGACTTAAATAAATGATTGGCTTGAGTTACCGTAGTAGTAGTAGTAGTAGTGTGGATTCATTAACTTCGAGCAAGGAGGGACACGATAGTCACGCTCTATTCGTAGTCACACACTACGGCAGCAGCACCACTACCGGCATACCAGTATTATTGTATTATTATCATTATCTTTGCCATCCGACAATGTGCATGATGATCTTCAGCTTTGATCACTCATAAAATTCCCAAAAGCAGAAAACCACGGAAACCAAGGAAACCTATGCGTACAGCAGTCTAACACCCTTCTATGTCTGCTTGCCGCCAAGATTTAGTATTGTTCTCCTCATACACAGGATGCACACACATCTTGCGTGGTGAGGACATACACCACCCACACCCGTAAGTGCGCACGATCGAAGTATCAAACGCAGCTTGTAAATGTGAGTTTATAATGAATTTCTCGATCTCAGAGCTGTTGCTTTTATTTCTCCTAAATATTAGTACTACAGTACTACCACTGCGCAGTACCAGGTAAATAGTACTGCTGTAGTATTTGCATTACTGTTTGTAGTATGGCTGGAAAATCGCTATATACACAGCAATGTTAACTTGTCACCGATCATCCCGGTGGTCCAGCGGGTTTTCCCTCGAATGCTGTTACCAATAAAAGGTGAAAAAAAGTGCACGTACGTAACGTTGATCCTGAAATTCGAATCCCGCCTTGGCGATATGATGGATATATAACATACATAGAGACTACGGTGAAACGTCGGTTGGGGGACTACATTATTATTGGTACAAGTTCGTTAAGCGTTCAGGTACTACATCAGTCCAGGACACCTAAAAAGAAACAGGAAAGCTGGCCCAGGCTGGATTTCTTATTTGAGAGAGGGTGCTGTATACACTAATTTCAAGATAATGACTTGATTTCTTACTTGAAAGAGAGTGCTTTCTACACTAATTTCAAGATAATGACTCCCGAATTTATTATTTTCCTCTAAATTTCATGCTGGATTTTTAGTTAGCCTGTTTTTTATCAGGTTAGGTGTGTCCGGTACTGTCTGTATTCAGGTAGGACTTACAGGTATACATATATAGGTGAATGGTATGATTGTGATTATTGTTGTTATTATTATACCCTTGCCATCCGACAATGTGTGTTCAACATTATTTACCACTCAAAAGCACTCAGAAATAAGAAAACCCCCGTGCTACGATAGAGATATACGGTATACCTTTTTTTGGTTGAAATATTTTCTGAATGACAGGAGGGGGCTCCTTAACCCATATAGAACTGAAAAAAATGTCCCACACTAATTCCAAGTAGTTTGTCCCCAAATTCGTGGGACCAATTCTTAAGGGGATAACACAAAATCGTCGGAATCCCATCATTCTGGTGTCGGCAATATCTTTTATTTAATACATAGGCAATGGTGAATGAATGGGCTTGCTAATCGGGTAGCACTTTCGTGTTCCTCCAAAACCAGTTTTCGGGTGAGATAATATGGATCTCCTCAAGTGACCACCCTTATAAGGCAGAAACAGTATGGCGCACCTCTTCTACCGTAGCGTGCGTAACAAAAATAATACATAAACAACAAGATCTTATACGTAGACCTTTCTGCACAACAAGATCTACAGTACTACGTACTACTCACTTCTCGACATACTTCCAGCTTGATCTTGTCAACGTATGTATGTATGTATGCAAATACATGTATGTATGATTGAAACAAGATCCGCAAATTGTCACATGGCAAATGGAATAAATGATAGTATCAAAGGTATTTGCTAAAACATAATGATGAAAACATGACATAATGATGAAAACATGTGAATCAACTATTATTATAATATTTCGAACGCCTACTTGGTACGTAGCGTGAGTTGGCGCTAGTGGCCCAATTCGATGCGACTTGAATATAATATGGGGAAGGAAGGAAGGGCTTAATGAAGTATACTCGCGGTAAACATGCAAGACACATACATAGACCGTATAGCTGAGAGGGGGGAGAAGAGCCTCTACTTTATTGCTACGAGTATGTGGAGGGATCCGAAGAACAACCAACCAGGAGCAAGCGAAGAAGGGCGTATATACTACTGTTTAGAAGGGATCACATATATATGAATATTCAAGTATAAAACAAGTAAATGTCAGATCACCACTGTTGTTGTTGTTCTCTCAGTCCGATCAGCAGCTGAAAAAGGAAAATAAAACATCACGTGTTAATTCTGAAATAACAAAGAAAGCATGCGAATGCCGCAAGAAGACCCAGGAAGACTGCAAGAAGAAACAGGAAAAGCACACACACAGACACGTATTTATATCACACGGGCTGAATAGGAGAACATCATAATAACTGATAATAATGTGCACGACCACAGCAACGCAGTAAGTACTATACAAGCGGTATGCATATAGTTTGCATGCGCAAGATACCCCAATACATATCAGACAGAGCTCTTCCATGTAGAATAGAATAGAAGAATATAACGTAACGAACGCCATGGCGTTCGTTGCGGCAGTATTCGTGGCTGCCGGGCGTTATTATGCTTAAACCACTCATGTATTCGTGGCTGCCGGGCGTTATTATGCTTAAACCAGCTCATGTTTGTTTTCATCGGACTGCTATAGATACGTACGAGCTGGTTTAAGCATAATAACGCCCGGCAGCCACGAATACTGCCGCATGCAACAACAACGGCAACAACTCGAATGTCACACATACATACACACATGGATTTATTTGGCATTCTACTGACCACCGCATACATGAACAGAGTGGGAGAGGCTGACATCGTCTGTTTTCTGTTTAACCCTTTAACGTTGTCGCCAAGTATAACAACAGGCGCGCCCACAATATTTGAGCGGTCTGACTTCTGCACCACCATCACATAAGCTGTCATTACCATTGCCAACAACTCCAACAAATTGATAGAAATTGCGTTGTGCGCTTTACATTTTGCACCCACCAATGACCTACTTTTCTCTTCGGTAGTTAAATCGTATCGCCACCAAATTCCTGTTTCTGCGCAGTAACCTCGGATGCTACTTAAGAACTGCGAAACGTATCTCGCACTAATCCCAAGTAGTTTGGCTCCAAAAACGGGCGACCGGGTCTTAGTAGTAGGACCGGCGTTACCGCTGAGAACATGGCCCGACCTATCACAGGCCTTCAAAGAGGTCACATAATCATCGATCTTCATAAAAAAAATCAAGTGATTATTACGAGGTGATGCCGGAATTAGCACGTTTGTTTACCGCACAATGGTCTAGCTACAATGTAGGTCCAAACCCAAATGACCACGCCGTTTTTTAATAAACCAACTCTGAACTTTTGTAAACCAACAATCGAGCGTGTTCTACATAATAAATACATACTTCGTATAATACATACATGCTCCTGCCGAACGAGTGACCAATCGATCTCTCTGTGTGTTTTTTGTTCGTCGCTGATAATTCGGCATCCGTTAAAGACCCAAATCTGCCCCAAAAAATAAAAAAAACGAAATATCTGGCGAAACAAAAAAAACAAAAAAAAACATTCACGTATTATTTGTTCAGTAGTAGCCTTTGCCAGAGCTCTTGTCCCACAAATCGTACCATATAAAGAACCAAATATATTTACGGTTTTTGTGGTGGTCCGCACATTTTTTTTTTCAGATTGTCCAAAACGCGCGGCGAAGCCGCGCACGGGTCGAGCCTTCTCAGCCTGGACTAGGGTTGGGGTTAGGGTTAGGGTTAGGATTGGGTTATAGGGTGTGGTTGGGTCGACGTCTTCTCGTGATTTGTAAAAAAAAAACACCCAAAAACACGTAAAACCAGCAAGAAATCACACTATATTTGGTACTTTATCTGCTTTATCTGGGACGATTTGTGGGATAAGAAGAGTGGTAAAGGCGCCTCTATTTGTTCGTCAATCGTTCGTCAATGTATGTATCATACGTACCTGGTGGGTATGTAATGTATGCCAAACTTCAGAGTGTATCTCCAAAAAACGGCTAATTGAAGAGATGATTTGGGGTGGTTGATAAAAATATGCTTGAACCACATCAACCAGCCATACTGTACTGCTTACATTAATACATACCAGTTTTTTTTTTTTTTTTTCCATCCCATTCATTATCTTCTCACTTCCGTCTTTCTCCCTCCCTAGTCGTAACTCAGATCCGGGTTCACAAAATAGGCTCCTCTCCCTCCTCCCCCACTACGGTTCTTGCCTTGCATTTTTATCGCGAGAAGATTTCAGCACTTTCTTCCCTCGTCAACTCTCGTCGATTTTCGCGTGCTTACCCACCACGCAAAAATATTCTTAGTTTATTATTAATATGCGCTCTCGACACTCGGTTCCATTTGGGAATAAAAACCTCCATGGGGAGAATCGAACCCTCGGCATCCGACCCAGCAGGCTTCGTGGCTACCAGTTAGACCACCGGGGCGACCGGCTACTACAAGCAGGCATTTACTGCACGAAAGTAGCAGTAGTAGTAGATACATACAAGGCTGCGCTCCGCGGTCGGCTATGAGCCGCCCGGTATAAGCTCGCCCACAAGGAAGGAAGCAGATCATGTACGAAGAAAGTGGTATCAGATAGAAGACGTTACATTACATCAGTGCAATGCGACTTGCAAATAAATGCCAAGAGGTCGTGCGGCCGGGCACGATGCTGCTTGCGCAAAGAAACCACTCACCAGTCACTACTTTTTGGTTTGGATTAATCGAAGACATGAACGACGAATCGAAGAAACAAAGAAGCATAATTCCAGGACCGATCCCGAAAACATAATTTCCCCGTCGGCATTTAAGAGCTGAGAGTGTAGGCTGAAGGCGGAGAGGCCAGGGAAATGTAAAGGCTGTGGCCTCCGAAGTGGAGGAGTCACACGTATGTAATAGGTTTACATAGCTGCTGTGCTGCTGCTGGTGCTTTTCTGGCTGCTGAGCTGTTAGGTTAGCGAAGCGATACCTTATTATCGAATCATTGTTTGCCGCTATACAGGTACTGGCCAGCTGTGTACCATATATGTCGGAGAATGGGATTTCCGCGATACTTTTGCGATGTACGCGTATGTATATACACTGACTCCTGTTATTATCGTTGTCTTGTTTATACCACGATTGCAGAACAGTATAATAGTATAATAGTAGTACAGCAGCAGTACAGCAGGACTACTGCTCTGGCAGCACCCGAAGTGACGACATCCGAGCGCGGAAACATAATAAACTTCTTTACGCGCATATTTATACTATACCATACTATAATATACGTAGTGTAAATAGAAGACCGTGCGGTTCTTTTATTATTAAGGCGCGTTTATGCGCCGTTCGAATAATAAGACGTCGGGGCGTCTGTGGCATACACTACACGTAGCTAGCTGCACTATTGCTTGTAGTAGATAGATACTCGTACGCGAGCATACCTGCTGGTAAATTCTTCGTTTGCGCGTGAGAGCCTCCAGCCGTTCTACACCATCACAAGCTTCAAGAAACCACGTACCAGAGGTACCAAGTACGTACACAGCATATATATGTATATTATTAATAGTATATCCCTAACCTCCGATTCTCATTCGTAGTATATTCTTTTCCCTCTTTCGCTACATTAATTAATTTTACCCCTCCATACCACGAACAACCTACTATACATATTATGGTACCATGCATATTTTACACAGCAGTATGACGAGTAAACTCCTTTGGTGGTCTATATATCATATCTCTCCATCCTGACAGATCCGGGTACATATACTGACCCACATGGTACGCGCGCTTTTTTTGTGTTTTCGTAGACGTGTTATGCGGACACAGGCTGTTTTTGTTTCAGCGGTGTTTGCGTCACCTCTGCGGCTAGCGGAAGATGCGGTGAGGCGAGAAACGGTTTCGGCTTGCTTGGTACGGCGACGTGTGGTAACTTGTCAAATGTTAGGTAGGTTGTTCGTGGTATGGGGGGGTATAATTAATTAATTTTGCGAATGAGGGAGAAGAATATGGTAGACACAGACTACATACAGTACGCGACATATATACATATGCCAGGTATATGTTAACAATCTCTTATTTTTGGCCAGACTGGAATTCTTACGTAAGACTGGGTGTGTTCGACACTATTTTCAGTACAGAAGAGGTCGCATTCTTATCCCCCCCCCCCCGAAATCTCAGTCTCAAATTCTTAATTATTCAGATTCTTCAATGTGTCGCGTACCTACATACGAGTACTAATAAACATCGTGAGTGAGCGCGCGGGACAAAACGACAAAACGACCATTATTTATTTATTTATTTCTTATTATGTGCTGCTCTATGGGCTTATGAATGACCCTCCATAGGTACAAGTAGGTGCTGCTTTTCCTCTCCGAACGCCAGTATATAAATCTTTTTTTTTACGGATGGATGGTTTCGGTGCCGCGCCAGTATAACATAATAATGATAACATTATGCCAACTATTGTTTCCTCTGTACGCCTATTATTGAACCATTTGGTGCAATCGCAAAGCAGCTCGGCTTCCGTCAGAAAGTTCAAGGAAACATACGGCAGTAGTTTGTCGTACATAGTTGTATAGTCTGAGGCAAAGTACTCGCAATAAACATCGTAGAGAGAGCGCAGAACACTCCGAACGTTCGTCATCTGCTTCCTCCTTGTCTGAACTATTGGTTTAATTTTCACCATCGAGGGAGACGCTTGTAATTAATTCATACTATTTCAAGACATTGATTAAGTAATTAAATAATTTTGACAAACGAGAGAGACGTTTTAATTATAATAATTTTAATTAAATTTAATTAGTTCATACTGATGCAAGACATTCATTCGTTTTGACACAATGTAAATGGACACGATATTATGGGCTAAACTAAACATCACAGCAAACTATAAATACATATCTCTGAACGCCAGTCACAACAAAAACTGAGAGATTCACGGATGATGGATGTGATCTCGCCGGCGCCTTTTTCTTTCACTCGGTGTCCCAATACATAAATGACCGTTTGTACTAAATGTTGACATATAATCGGTCCTTATATTTTAGAACAGACGTGATAATACGTACATCCAACGATTGTCTGCCGCCCGGATTGATATTTGTGTGACATTAAACTTAATTTAAACGGTCCTTAAACAAACCACCAGGTGCATCCAATGGCATCCAATTATCGTCTGGTGCCCGAGTTAGTTGAGAGTGTCGACATCATTTCCTCTGATTAAATGGTCCTTAAATTTCCATTTAAATTTGTACGGCACATTCGTGGACAACAAGGAGTGTTTTACCACAGGAACGACCACTAGTTTGAGATATTGGGACATTTTGCCGTTGACGGAAACGTTTTTTTTTCTCTATCCTGGTTGCCGAATACCTGGTAGGTTTGTCTCGGAGGGCATCGCCGGCGATCCACGCGTCACAAAACCACAACCCGGATTTTCTGCGGGCAGTCCGCCTTTCCGCCGCCACGCGTGGTACACCACATACATATGTCCTATGACATGCACGCGGAGCACCAATTAAAATATCGGGTACGTACGCGGACGTACGCAGAGGAGGGGGCGGTTGTTGCCCTCCCACACTTTCTCGGTTCAGACTCCTGCTCTGCTGTGGGCAGCAACCCTCACACTTTTCGCACGAGCGCACGGACGCCGCACGCGCCCGTCTGGCACATTCCATAAATAGGATCTCACACCTCATCAAGCAAGCGATCTTCGCATCCTCTCGCGGAGGAGTACTGTTGTGCTACTGCTACTACTGCTACTCGTACTACTACTACTTACTGTACTGCCTGCGCTCGCGGACGACCAAGGCCAGGTGTGTGACTACTACTACTACTACAGTACAGAGCTACTAATAGTAACACTGACGTCTGCTTGCTGTTCTGTTGTTGTTGCTACTACGTAGTGTGTGTGAGGTACCCTCGAACGCTTCTATATAAGAGTTGATTTCCGGAGTTCAAACCCCCACGTGGGTCGGAATTTTGAGTTTGTTTGCAAAAATTTATAAAAAAACGGAATCAACTGCTTAGAGCGCTTACGTATTCATAGTAGCGTGGGTAGGCACAGGTCGATGAGAGTCGGCGAAGGAAGACAGGGCTGAAGTCATCTCGCGATCAAAATGCAAGGCACGTGCCGTAGGGAGAGGAACCTACTTAAGTGACCCCGGATCTGAGTTACGACCAGGAATGAGAGAGAACGGGAAGGGCGAAGAGAATAAATGGGACGAAAGAACAAAACAAAAAAAAAACAGGTACGGTTTTAACGGATTTGAGTGTTTGTAAGCACGGCCAGTGCTGCTACTGATGATGTGCTTCGTGGATGTCGACGGGTAGAAAGAACGGTACAATAACAATGCGAAAAGACACGCATGCATGCATTTAGCCAACTCAACGGGTTAGGCTTAAGAGAGCACGCCACCGAGAAGGAGGGGCGATGTATCGTGGCTGTTACAGCAGCAAGCAGTTAGTTGCAAGCAAGTAATGCATACATATCGAGGGATTCTGGCGTCCATAAATTCAGAGAAAAAACACCGACCGGCAACACCGGAGAAGTAGTGCTACTGCTACTACGGCTACTACTACTGTACTGCCGTACGAGTTGCAATCAATCCCAGTGTGTTGCTACGTACGCGAAGCCCGCGTCCTGTACGCACTACATATGTATATATAATAATTAGGACCTGCGATAAAAACAAAAACCTGTACAATTCCCGATTTTACTAACACCATTTGGTCCTATTTAGTACGTATGGCCCTCCGTGATAGCAACTGAACACGACAAGTACTACTGTACTTCGGGGGGGGGGGGTAGTAAATAGGATCTACGGTGTATACTATATTTCTATATATTTACCTACAGTAATTTTACTAACAATATTTGGTTCTATTTACCATGTAGGGTCCTCCGTAATACAAAGAACACGACAAGTACAACGTATTACGAATGCTGATACTGCAATCAATTCATTGCAGCGTTGTCACGCGAAGTCGGCGTCCTGCACGTAGTATTAATACTGCGTCAGTACTACTGCTTTAGTGATACATAACTGAACAGTTTTTTTTTTGCCATGTAGAGGGGACACGTTGTTTCACATCATCAGACGCGAGTCGACGAGAGGGAAGCAAGCAAAGGCCGCTGCAACAGCAGTCTTATCGCGATAAGAAAGCAAGGCACGAGCCGTCGTGGGGAGGGGGGGACAAGAGCCTACTTTAGTGACCCCGGCTCTGAGGTACAACTGGGAGGATCGAGAGAGAGAGAGAGAAGGGCGAAGATAACAAAAAGGGATGTAGAAAGTAATCAGTAATATACCAGGTATATATATCTATTATTTCCTATTATTATGTACTACAGGGGGCCTCAAGACGGATCCAAAACCAACCATATTTCGGTTCTGATAACTGAAGGCACTGCGCAATTCCTCTCCGTAATATTCATAGCACGAATGTGCAGGGATTTGTTGCTTGAAAGTATTACAACTAACTTGTGCTATGATGCTGTAACATACCAGGTACAATGAGAGAGGGTGTATTCTACTCCACAGTAATCTCAAGAGAAACGCGTTGGGGATGCAATCTTTTATATTTTCCTTCTTCTGTCTCCGCCCGGAATTTGTAACTTTTCATTTTTTAGTGTTACTCTTGTAAGTATAACGTCAAGATAACAGGGTGGTGCCCCGTTCTGTCGGTGCTTTACCTGGGTTGGTATTCCCCACCATGCTTCGTTGACTTGTGTAGGCAGCACACCGAACGGGTGTTGCTACATATGATAGCTGTGATATGCTGCAGTGCTCGACAGCGCTACAGAGGGGTAGATACAGGATGTTCACGCCTTCTTCAGATACAGGAGTAGTACGTACTACTACAGTAGTTCTGCTCCAAGCGATGTCGGCATATATAAATGCGTTCGTCGACTCACTCGCCGAAAAAATACGTTTGTGGACAGAAATAGGTATCCGTGCTTTGAGTGCTGCACCAGTTTTATTTTGGAGACAGTCCTCGCGGACAGGGAGGGGGTGCGAAAAGTGTCAACGGGACATCAGTACAGGCAGTACAGTAGTAACATAATACAAGTAGTTATCGCTTCTTATACATAACAGCAGTCCAGTCACTGCCCGAGAGCTGAAATCGTCTTGTTCCGGCATGTTACGGTCGTTGGCTCTTGTATCGCCGACACACACGCTAGCTAGACGTACGTAAACACTGACTGACACGTACCTTGGGTAATATACATACTATGAAACATCTGTAATGACGTGTTTGCTTGCTCGCGACATCCGTTCGTTGCCTACCGCAACCCCATCCATTGTTTCAGTCAAATTTTCCTGATTTTGCTCGACATCCACTTTCCTCATCCCTCTCTCCTCGTCCCCCTCCACCCCCCCTTCCTCCCCCCTCGCAGATTGTTCCCTATTGAGAGCAGCGACGATGCAGGCACCGTGGTCCACGATGCGAACGTTCGGCGACAAACACGCCGATGGCAATCGGTCCACACGAAGCGCCGCGATCGGCCCGGCCAAGTCTGCGGCCCGCGGTTCAGGCGGGGACGTGGAGAACCAAGGCGACGCCGTTTCTCGACATGCCCGTAGGGTTGTCACAGGCACCACTATTCTCGACGCGGAGGAGAGCGCAGGCGATCACGACGCCGATCCGGGTCCGGACGGCGTTGATACCCAGATGTCGGTGCTTACATTCCTCAAAATCGTGAGTCCGCAGGGTTGGGTAGTATCTCTTGTGTCGTAGTTTTGTGACCACATAATAACTGGTACCTTTTTAGGATTTGAAGAATCGGCACGGACACTGACTGGGTGTGCTGGATGTCGACGGCTAGAAAGGAAAAGGTTTAATGTGAAGAACACACACGCACACGTTATTACTGCTGTGTGATATTTGCTGACTGGTCTGGGAATGTTACGCCCCGAAGACGGATTCT
This sequence comes from Saccharina japonica, assembly GCA_008828725.1. NCBI lineage: Eukaryota > Phaeophyceae > Laminariales > Laminariaceae > Saccharina > Saccharina japonica. The sequence goes on from MEHQ01000427.1 coordinate 92,551, forward strand.
GATGGTTAGCTGTATAATAAGCTCAGCAAAAAACAAGTGTTGATCGTTCAGTCAGTGGGCGGGCGTACGTGAATCATGCGATGGGGCTATCACCTGCATGGGATGCTCGAGAAAACAATTTGTTTTTTTTTGTGTTTCTTCAAATGAAACCGTTTCTGGGTCCACCGGTCGACGTCCAGCACACCCAGCCAGTCAGGTTCTTCAACGCTAGAGAGACGCAAGCTCTGCTGCTTGCTGTGGTCACGAAACTACTGCCGTACGACACATATACACCACGTATCATATGTATATACACTCTTAGGCAGAAAACAAGAGTAGACGAGATGCAATGTCCCATCATGTGTGATGCCATCGTATTGGGTACGACAGAAACGACAGACATGCTTTGAAACAGAGAGAACATTCGGAATGTTTCGAAAATTCTGAAATATTTATAGCGTACTTCTGTTGGACTGCACGTACATATGATACATATGGATACGTGGTACCTTGGTCCCCTGTACTGGTGAAGTTGCGTTCTACCAGTTTCTCTACTCCGGGACCCGTGGTGTGATCAAGCAACACCTCGCAGGAACCATAGGCGAAAGGTTGTAATCAGACAGGCTGCTCCAACCTACAACAAATTATGGGTTTATTCTGGGATTTAGATTTTAAAGAACCCGTAATGCGGCCGAGAACAACGCAGGGCAGTGGTGGGCACAATCGTGAGTCAACCACTTGGAGCAGCCCAATGGACCAACATATATATGTGATTCCAAAATCTGAAACCCAAACTACCACCACTCCCCCCAGTACACTACTATAGCAAGGCACCAGCATATTTTCCCAAATACTGCTTGCTATTAGTAATACTGTAGTGGCACGTTCTCTTTCAGCGCACGTAAACGACAAAGCCTAGAGGCTTTTCAGAGACACGAGAGTTTGACCATCCCACCCTCCCACCTACCATATCAGCACCGCTTTTTTCTTGGTTTGTTTATAGTCTTTCACGGCCGGGATCACGACCGCGCGGAGAAAACACTCAGCGCGGGGGTTGTTTATCCCCCCCGTGTTGGGGCTGGAGGCCTCGCCAAATCCAACTCTTGCTATAAATATTCGATAAAGGTGCAGAAAAAACTATTAATACCAGTAACTATTAATAGATATAACTGGCATTGCGACAGCGTGTTCGTCCCCTTGTACAGTTAATAATGTCCCCTCAATTTAGTGCCGGTTCATTAGTGCCGGCTGCCCGCTATTAGCGTCTTGTGAACCCGCTTGCTATTATATGGGAACAGCCAGTGTGGCAGTGTGCGGAGTGGTGCTGGTTGCCGCTATAGTGCCGGTGTTATTATTATATTTGCCATCCGACAATGTGCAGCATGATCTTCAGCGTTGATCACTCATAAAATTCCCAAAAGCAGAAAACCACGGAAACCAAGGAAACCTATGCGTACAGTCTAACACCTTTCTATGTCTTCTTCCCGCCAAGATGTATCCACAATACTCCATTTGTTGTCCTTGCTCCCTCCTTCTTCCCAATATGCACTCTTTACGTTCAATTCTTAAGTCCTAAGCCGCATCCATATTAGCTGGCGCATACATACCGGCACTATATATAGAGGGACCGGCACTATATGTAGGGGGGGGCATTGCTGTACCTGGCTGTACTAAAAAGCCGGGCAAGAGCGGGATCAAAAGTGGCGGCCACACATGTCTATTGATTGTATCCATGCACTGCTGTGGTTGGACGTAGGACCCTCTGAATTTGATCCTACCGCCTGTACACTTCATTGACCCCCTTTGAGGGCCAGATCTACTGTCTCTTTCGCGACCTAAAACGTCGCCTGGAAGCATATATGTCGTGTTCTCAACAGTCTAGCAAGCGTGTGCAACATTCCCATGTTTTTCCACCCTTTCCTCCTGCGAAGTGTATCCGTGACAGACAGTATATATAGGATACCTGGTACCACTATGAACCATAGTACAAGGAACAATTTTATTGACTGTTAGTGTACAAGCGGTCCTTACGTAATTGCCACCTTATAGGGGTGGTGGCTTATTGTCCTGAGCTCCTCAAATGAAGAGTTCCATATCTCACCCGAATCATGATTTTCGAAGAATGTTGTTTGTTTGCACATATTAAACATGTCCCCGACTAGCATTTTGAGGGAGCCTACTCCCCTCTAGCAAATTTACGAGCAACACTTATCATTCCAACCCGGTAGTTAGCTCACCTTGGAAGCTCAAAAGGGTCAGAAAATATTCAGCCTTTGGTATACTATTCTATAGCCAAGTGAGTGGAATGAATCCCCTATGCTACGGGGCATAGTGGTATGGAACAAACGGGTACATACATGTCCCGCAATCCCCCGCCCATATTTTTGTTTTCGTACGGTGGGATGAATCCCCTATGGTACCGGAAATAAGTGGTATGTAGCAAATCGGTATATACATATATGTCCCGCAATCCCCCGCCCATCTTTTTGTTTTTTCGACTCGCAGGTGACGGCGTGTTCAGCGCTATACATGGCCACGAACCCGTGGTTCTTTTTCTACGACCCCGACAGAAAGGAGATCTGTCCCACTACGTGAGTATCATATACCCGTCGCCTCCACCGCCACACGCACAGGGGGCACACTCATCACCGTTGACGGCCGTAGTCGTATGACCATGGTAGACCCGAGCTTCTCTACAATGTCGGGACGGAGCACGTCGGGTTTCCACCAACCAGGCATGCGTTGCTTGCATGCACAGGGGGGGGGGGGGAGACTACTACGAGCATATAGATCGTCGAAAACGACAACGAGTATAATATCTTGTACCTTTAAACTCACTCAAGTCTCTTCTTGGACATAGCGGTTGGGCAGATAGAGGGAGGGTGGTCGTGGTCATCAAATACGGTTTATACCGGGAGCAACCGAAACGTGTTGGGACAAGCCTATTTAACGCTCCGCTGTACTACACCGTAGCCTGAGGCATGGTTATTAATAGTTTTTTTTTACGAAGTATGTACGTATCTGTAAAGTAAGTCGGTCAAATGAGCGTGCACGTCTCTCACAGGGAGACGACGCCGTCCCGACGACACGTTCTTCGTTAAAATGGCCGTAGGAACATAACATGTCTTCATACATCTACTCCATTATTATTCGCCCCCACTTTTCTGTGTGCGACGTTGCATCGCACGGCTAGACCGGGTCAAAACTAAGTGACGAAGCCACCCTGGCGTCTCCTCCCATCCATTTTCTTTCATCAGTGTCCTGTGCGCGACAAGCCCGCTGGAAATGGGCCTCCTGACGGGGTCACGCATATCGGCGGGAGTGCTGTTCGCGAGCATCACGATCTCCATCTTCTCCAAGTGCTACGCCACGCGTTCGTACCTGCACCATTCCTGGCTCGGCGGCGTGCTCGACTTCGAGCCAACTCACGATATCCACACCTGTGAGTACGTACGTAGCAAGCGAGAGTTAGCGTTACTCAAAATGTCAATGCTGGGCACGATCCATATGGTATGAAACACAGACAGATGTAAAACCACGGTAAGAGTAGCAGTGCTTGTTGGCCAGAATATGTTTAGCTGACTATTTCTGACTCGTATTACTGACTAGTACTGACTATATTACGGACTATTTCAGACTATTTCTGACTATGTCTGACTATGTCTGACCATTTCAGACTATTTCTGGCTACTTTTGACTATTTCTGGCTATTCCTGACTATTTCTGACTATTTCTGACTATTTCTGACTATTTCTGACTATTTCCGACTATTTCGGGCTATTACGGACTAGCAGCATACTCCTAAAAAATGACATCGTTGGAATGACGTACGTGCTACGATAGGGGTATCATAGCACGTTTTGGCTGACAAGTTTTCTGAAGGATGGGGGCTCCTTAACCCCTTAAGAACTGGTCCCCCCTTTTTGGGGACAAACTACTTGGAATTAGTGTAGGATACGTTTTTTCCAGTTGTAAATGGGTTAAATATAACCCATATTCCCCAGAACTTCATTCTTGTGTTGCATTAGGTTTCATTCTTGCGAGGCTTTATTCATCGGGTACGTACTGCTGGAGCACTTTTAGTCTGCTCCAAAAATCGTTTTTGACTTACTATTAGGTATGCAGCTCCTCAAGTGAGTCGCCTGCAGGAAAGCACATGGTGTACCTCTGCCCTTAAGATAGCATGCGTCGAACCGTTGTTGGTGTTCGAAATGTAGTTCATTGTCGTATGTCTACAGCAGTAGCCCTGGGCCATCTCGTTTCCACTTTCGTATCCCCGACGCATGCTACGATAGAGGTGCACCATGTTTTTTTCTGAGCTCCTCACTTAAGGAGCGTCACACCTCACCGAAAAAAGGATTTTGGAGGAAAGTGAAAGTGCTGCCGGATGAGAAATCTCATGACCGAAGTATATTCTGAAACATGATTCGCCACAAAAATGAAAGTCCGACGAATTTGGGTTAAGGAGACCGATCGATTAGAAAACGATTCAGACAAAAAGTGTTACCTCTACCGTAGCACGCGTCCCCCCCCCCCCCCCCGCTAAGTTCAGGTTTTTGGGCTAAGACACGAAAAGCTCCTCAAGGGAGTGATCTCCAGAAGAAAAAAAATGCTGTACGCTCACCCCTATCATATACTAGAATGTCTCATGCACGAAATTATGCTTGTACTGTAGTGAAACTGTCGCTATAGGAACTCGAGCGGCACAGCTATTTGTAACTGCCATCGTCACGTCGTTGTGGGCGTTATTTTGTGGAAGGCACATTAACCAAACCAACCCAGCCACAATATCTATTTTTATATTTCGCGTCTTGAGGTTTAGGGAGAGCCTTGCGGCGCTCGGCGTTCGGCGGTCGGCGGATGCTCCAGAAACTCAAAAGGGGGCCGGTCCCTATTTTTTTGTGTGACGCCGTCAAAATAATGAAATTGGAAACTCGCACTCGATCTCGATATAAATATTTGGTTGGAAAACTGGGTTGATTCACATCGGAGCTAATCTGTCCTGCTGTGCCCCTAATGTGCTTCCTCTCGCGCTCTGAGCAGACTTCGGGTATCTTTCCCTCGTAGCTGCCGCGGAGCACGCCACTCTACACATCGCCCGGTTCATAGTTGCAGGCAACTCGCACCTCATATACGGGACGGATACCGGTCGCTCCGGCTTGGTGGGGTGCCTCCTGATGCTCCCCATAGTGCTGCCCATGAAGTTCGATTTCATAAGGACCAAGGTGCGCGAGGGGCGGCGGAACGGCGGGCCGCGACTTAGCTCTTGTGTATGCGCCGCTTCTTACGTAATACACGAGTATAATAGTGTTCGTTTGCTAACTTTTGTTTATTCACGATTTGGTTTCTTACCAAACATCGCTCCGCGCGGAGAAAAGGAGAAGGAACGATGTTACTGAAAGTCCCGACCACCGCATGCAGAGAGGTCCTCTCACCCACAACACTGACTGGCCCAACAGTAGTGAGATATCCTCTTGACACGAAATCAGGCAGCTCAATGCATCCCGCGGTCCGTCGTTAACTGTATTCTTGCATCCATCTGCGGTGTACATGCACGAGACACGGCGATACGTTGTCGAAGAGAAGATTTCCAGTCGGAGGTTCGGTACACGCATCGTAAATTATTCCAAGTTGTCACGAACGCTGGGAACTATTTGCGGCTTGTACAGATAAGCTCAACTCCCGTGTCTGGTGCGCTTTCTTTGTATGGATATAGGCGAGGCAGCCCAACGCTGCCGTGGTCTGACCTTCCGATCCTATTCCATGCGTAAACACTGGGCAGGTTGACGTACATGGGGATATATACGGTGGTACTACCGCCAGGTCTAAATGCCGCAGGGTCACTTGTTCTAACATGTCGACGGGGATCTAACAGGATCTCGGGCGGACCCACCGGATCGATGTTGCGACTCTCTACAAAACCTTCTTTGCTAACGTAGACTCTACAGCGGGTTACATCTTACCCTTTCCCCACAAAGAGCGCAACCACCCCCCCCCCCGTTTGCGTTCCTGATATTGTCATACACGGCCTCTTTTGTCACAGCAGCGCCAACGTGTCGTTTTTGCAAACGTTTGTTGCTCTCTGACCGGAACACGCAGATGTCCTTCGAGGTCAGGAAGGCCATGCATCTGATGTTCCTGCTGCTGATAGTGGCGCTCTGCTTCCACAGCCTTGTGTTCCGCTACGTGGGCTCCATCCTCATCGTCTGGTACCTCCTGGACCGTCTTTACTTCACCACCAAACAGTGAGTAAAAGTATACTTTTCGCCCACCAATACCTGCAAGCTCGATCGCAGCACGTGTGACCGCTTGGAGCTATTCCACGGAAATGTTTCCATTGCAAGTAACTGGCGCAACCGCTGGGTGGTAGACACACGTTGGCAACTTCTGCAATTCCCCTTCCTGGTGGCTGTAGCGTTTCCACAAGAAAGAGCCTGTGTTTGGTAATTTTGATCCGTTTGGGGAGGCGTCTCCGCGCCGACTCTCAGACAAATTTGCGCTGCCAGATTCTGAACGTTAAGGCGAGAGGTCGAAGTGATTCGGGGTGGGTGGAAGTGATTCGGGGTGGGTGGTCCTCCACTTCGCAGACGGCGCAGCGAAACGTCGATCGTACGTTTCCCGCATTGACGTCTTAAGTGGCATGCGGTGTAGATCTATATCTCACTATCGACGACACAGTTGACAATAGGCGATAAGATGAATATACGTACTGTAGTTCAGGCCCACCTGATGAACAGCTGGCCATCATACGCCCCACCACTTCCCCCCCGATTAGGGATAGCGCGTTGCGTAGACCTGGCAAGGCATTGTTGCCATGCACCATAAAGTGTTCTACATGGGGGGAAAACAACATATGTGTGTATGGTTGACGAGAGTTCCTGAAATATAAGAACATCGGCTCAGGTTCGCAGCGCAGACGGGCGGTGTGCAGTAGTGTCTGTTGAGGGCTTGCGGCCTGATGCGCCCTTCGGAAAGGCAGTACGAAGTATTTGTTCACTATGTAATGTCAGGCCGCTGTTCCCCTGCGCTTGCAAGCAGCAGGCACCTTTAGCAGGCTCGCTGCCGAGGGGTAGTGTAGCTTCTACGGTCGTCCCATGCTACGATGGAGGGGTGCCATGTTTTTGCCTTCTAAGGGTGGTTACTTGAAGAGCTCTATATCTCACCCATAACTGATTTTGGAGGAAAGTAAGAGGGATGTGCGATTGAAAATCTGATGTCCGAAGCTAAAAAGGAACAATATTGCAAATATTGCAAGGAAATAATGACAATAATGACAATAATGACAATAATGACAATAATGACAATAATGACAATAATGACAATAATGACAATAATGACAATAATGACAGTAATGACAATAATGACAATAATGACAATAATGACAGTAAAATGATCAAAGTCCGACGAGTTTGGGTTAAGGAGCCTTTAATAAATCATTCAGAAATCAATTCCGCCAAAACGTGCTATCTCTATCGTAGCACGCGTCGGTCATGCAGCGATCTCAGTGATATGGCCGAGCATCTCGACTTGTTCGGCTTCCGTTTGGGCAGCGTGTCGATGCCACGCCCCACTCTTGAGCAGCTAGCCAGGCCAGGGTCACAGATACTCTAAACACTACTGCCGCAAGGCAGCACGGCCCGCGTTCAACTGTACGGTAGCCAGTTCATCAACCAGTGGTAAAAAATTTCCATCGTGCCGAGCGACTTCATTCACTATGTGCTGACATCCCTCATTTTCCACACGGGGGAGCCCCAATGATGCGTCTGGTACCATTACCCAATGCCTATTTTCTTCACCTCTACCACGCCCCCCCCCCCACGTCGGTGACCGTTCATTGTTCTTGAACCTTAACCAGGTCCTTCTTGATCACCCAGCCGGTTTATGAAGCGGTCGGACGCGGAACCATGGTGACTTTGGATCTGCCCGAGTAAGTTTTTCACTTAGTGCAAAACCTCTCCTCGCGTTCGAAACTAATCCCCAGACCCCTAAACTTAAACTCGGAGAGCGTGTTCTTGTTGTCCCACCCTCGATGAAACCCCCCTTTCCAGAATCAAATCCTCTCTACTGCTTGTCGCGGATGACATTCGACCGGTCGGTTGGCCTCTATCAAACCGCGCGATGTTGGCGACCCTCTCAATACTCTCGTGCAAAACTATATCGCCAAGGCATTTGCTGCATCTAAAACTGACGCGCTTCCCTTTGGAACAAAACGCATGCGACATCCGTTTTACCAGGGGTTACACATTCAAGGCCGGCTCTTACATTTACGTCAACTCGCCTACGATGAGCCGTAGCCAATGGCACCCGTTCTCGATCATCCAAGTGCCCGGAAGGCCGGGCAGGGCGGCCTTCTACGCGGAAGCGGTGAGCGTCGCGTTGCCGCAGGGGTGAACGATGATGCGTCGCTTCTAGAGAACCTCTTTTTCACTGTACAAACTATTTCCCACACCACAGGAAGGTGTAGTGCTGTGCTTGTCCCGCGGGTGCCTGCCGCGGGCGTGCCAATCGACCAGACAGCGGACAACTAGGGTTCGCTCGTATTCAATCTCGCCCCTATTTTGCACGTCAAACTACGAGTTTGACGAGAAGACAGTTCCGTGCTCAAATCATACAATAGATCGTGCCCAGGTATCTACGGAGATTTGCAGAAATCGTGCCATAGCTCTGCCAGAATTGCGCCATAGCCCGCCCCCATCCATCGTTACCATTCTCTGAGCCACGAGTATCGGTATACCGTTGTCAATGACACATGTCAGTTCACTAGCGACAATATCTTTAACACAGCTCCCCGATGAAACCGTCCGTGTGTGGCGATGTAGTCGATTTAATCTTTACGCCTTTTCGGTGGGATAATACTGCCAGGTGGGAGACTGGACTCAGGAGCTGTTCACCCTCGGCTTGGAGCAGCCTCGCCTCCCGCTGTGGATCACCGCGGCGCAACCCAGCCTCATGGAGAAGTCCATCTACTACGACAACAGTAAGCGCATACTGCCATTTGTATCACGACGCCACCAGCTGTTTTTGGTCTCGTACTTTTGATGGTTACGAGACGTAACTGTCACAAAACTCCAAGCGGAACAAATATTTTGGTCGAATACGAATCGGTGGATGTGGTGCATAGGCAGTGCGGGCCTCCAGGCCGGAAAGTTAGTATATTCCAGGAAACAATCGCCAGACTCCGTTCCTGATCCACTAGCTGTGCAGGCGCAGCGCCATGCTCGGGGGACGATGCCGCTGCCTAGTGACGCCGCCTCACGACGACCCCCCGTGCCCACCCTATATGAGGGCGGTTTGTTTAGTCTTGATGCGTTCATCGACTCGCACCTATGGGACCTGTCCGGATATATATATAAATATACTGTATATATACATAAATAGCAAAGAAGAAGTGACTACTGCTGTAGCTACTTGCACTGTTAGTACGACCCTCTGCCCGCTGTCGGACACGACAAGGTTCATGAAGCTTTTTATCTATCCCACGGTTACCCACTTATGACACATGTGACACGTATGTCTACGAAACCTGCCCAAACTTATGATACGGTATGTGCCCGCACACGCTTGCGCCCTTCCCCGCCGCCGTGCTGTTTTCGTCTATGGCAGTTGTGCTGGTATGCACTGGGGCCGGAATTACACCGGCAGTATCTATTATCGCGAGGTGAGCTAGAGAAGCGCGTCGTACAGTCGACTGACGTCCTATCGCACATTGGGTTGAATAGCGCTGATTTCCTGATGGCCGTGGAGCTTGACCAGTAGATGCGGTAGTGACATCGTTCCCCATGTTGGGGAGAAACTTCTAGAGCTCGGGTAACGTAGCGTATGCCGAGTTGTTCTTCCCTTTCCATATGACGATACACCGATTGAACACGATGCGCCACGGGTTTCCTATGCTGTCTCGTGCCACTGCTGTTTGATTGTATCGGATACTATACGACTACCAAGCACAGTGCATTTCTGATTGATCGACATGGTGTGTATAAACAGTAGCACTGGATGCGCGTTGTTAGATTGTTGAAACTGTCCGAGTACTGGACCATGATGTACTCGTTGGTTTTGTCACACCATAAAGAGCATCCTGCATTCGATATGCGCTGTGTTAGAACGTTCTTGCTCAAATCAGCCGACCCGAGGCCAACTCAAGGCCCTGCATTTTACGCTGTCACAACCCCGTGCAATACTTGTTTTGGCAAAACCCTAGAGACACACGATAACGGCAACTGCAAGCGCGTGCCGCCATGTTATGTGTCGTACCAAGTACGCACTTATAATATGATCCAACCACTCCCCGCCTCTCTCGTGGCCTCTCTTCGACAAATCTTAGGTTTGCCAAGAGGAAGAACATCCACCTTTTGTGGATGTCGAGGGACGGCGGCATGGTAGCGCTCTTCGAAAAACAGGTATGGGTATATGCTACAACATCGAATGCAAACCAGGCAGTTTCGTTTTTGTGTACTGTAGTGCCAATGGTTTTCATGTTTCAATGTGGCGTTTTCGACCTGGGATATCTTCTGTCAAAATAATATGACGACAAGGAAGGGTCCGACGCCGTATCCCTGCCCACACTTTCAGACCCTTGACATGTCAGCACGTCACCTCACCGCGCTCTATGGAGCAAAACGCTTGTACCATGTCGCTGCAGTACGCACCAGAGGTATACCACAACGAAACGCAGCCCCATGGGCTATCCGAGCCACTTGTACTGTAGAATCTTGTCTGACCATGCTCCCATGGGTAGAAACCTCCTCGCATGGATTGATCGATCGTAAACGCGTGCTTTCTCGTCGGCTGCACTGTGGCGCGTGTTTTATTGGTTCCGGTGTGCTCTTTGTGTCGAGTAGCTTCGGCAGGTGAACAGCAAGGTGCATCTCACCGGGAAGCAGTCCGATGAGACAAAGGACGCCCTCCAGCGGTTGCTCCGACCGCCGGCTAAGAAGGTGAGCTACACAGCTACTGCACGCAGCGAGGTGTATTGTGGCAGCAGTGACGCATGCTATGTTAAGGTAGAGGTTCACCAACCATTGTGTGTCTTCTGAGGTTCCTTTCTTACTTGAGGAGCTCTATACTACTGTAATACTAAGTCAAAAACTGATCTCGGAGGAAATTTCGAAAGCCACCCGAGGAACAGTACGAGGGCGTAATTCTACAAAAAAACAAGATTGCAATACAAAAATGAAATGTCCGACCATTTTGGGTTAAGGAGCCTTTAATAGATCATTCAGAAACCATTTCAGCCAAAATAAGGTATATGCCCCTATCGTACGCGAGTCCAGGTACTCTCAACACCCGAATGGGAGCAGTCTCGAACGCGCCAACAATACGCGGCAGATATTTCGGGGAGTCATCCCTCACCTCTCCGTGTTCGCCGAATCTATCCAGCGCGGCCGACGAATCTACTCCGTAATATTCCAACGCCCCGCCCTTGTATGTAGAAACATCCCTACCGTAGTACGTACTTCACCGGTTTGTCATTGAAATGACGATACACCCACTAACGTGACACCCGCCTGGTTTTGACGCTCGGCAACAGCAGCACTCCCGTACGGGGAGCAGACTGAGCTTCACCTCTCTGGACTTGAGCTTGAGCCAGTCCACCAACGCAAGACCATCGAGGAACGTGACGTGAGTGCCTGTGCTTCCCGGGCGACGGGTTTGGAGAGGATTCATCGTTATCGGATTATGGCTGGCGTAAGCTACTGTGTACACGCCGTAATCAAATGGCTTGATACATGGGGATTTAAGGGATGTTGACGACATTATTGCCTGAAACATAAGGACAGCACTGCTTCTATATACTGAGAATAGGGGTAAACTAAGGCTAGGTGGCGCGCGCTGTATATAGGGAATGCCGAGATCCATCACTGTGCTCAACGAACTCCTATCAATAGCTCTTCTGCAACCCATATTATAATCGCTCTGAAAGGGCAGCCAGGCCAAGGACCACCCCAATCTTCCGAAAACACAAGTTTAGGACGACGAACGGTAACGCAAGGGGCGTGTGTTACAGTAGCATAGGAGTAAAAGTTCGGCATTCAAGAGACCTCTGCAGCAGCAGTAGAGCTTGTATGCAATACCACGTTCGGGCATTCGCGCGTTCACGCGTGCTACGGTTGGATCTCCTATATGCCAACGGTATGCCGAAAATAACATTTTCCTGATTAGAGCCCTGCCTTGACCCCAAATGGTGTCGTCGTACGTTCGACGGGTCCCACGACGGCAGGATTGACGATGAATCGAAGACCGATTACAGCGACATGGATTTTGTCGACTTGTCTGAACGCAGGGAGGCGGTAATCTCGGATGCTATCGCACTCTCCACAACCTCGGTGAGACTCAATGATTTGTCCTAGGCCTACATATAGAGTGAATCCCACTGCCGATGCTGTCGGCAGGGAACGTCACGTCGTGTTGCAGAGGACTTGACAAGTCGGTTCGTTGAACCAGGCTCTATCTCGACGATGCTGCGTGGCTGGTGCGCCCGTTTTGCCATCGTGAACATACTGACATTCCTGAGGAACCTGGTATATTGTGGAAGGTCAACGCCGTAGCAAGGGTACATCTCGACCTCCAACACAGTAGTACTCAATGTGCTTGACATATGCGGTTGCTGTACGCTGAGCTCTCCTTCGAGAAGCGTCAAAGCCGCATCGAACAACTCGTAAACCTTACGAACGGCACCCATACTACCTCAACGCTTTCTTCTTACTCGTTGGCGCTATTTCTTTCCTCCCGCCCGTCTCGCCTCAACATGGCGCCATCACCACCACCAAACAGGCTCGACGTCACCGCCGTGCTAGCTCGATCAACGTCGAGCCCGCGGACCCGGTCACACTGAGTTTCGGACGGCCAGACATCGGTGCCTACCTCACCGACACGTTCATGTTGCAGAAAGAGGCGGACAGCAGCATGGGCGAAAGCGGCGTGGACAGATCTAGCGCCCTGATGGATGTAAGAGAGACACACCACCCCTAGGAATGCCACGCACACACATTATTGTTATTATATTGTTTGCTCGCCGGTCGGCAGGAGCGCCAGTGTGAAAGCTCTCGGTTTACTGCGGTGCAGCTGACCCCCAGGAGTGTTGAGAGCGGTCGTGTGATGCATGCTGCGCCAGAGGTGCACCTGTCTATACAGCATTTTATGAGGTTCCTCATGTGAGGCGCTCTATACTTTTAGTAAGTCATTGGTACTATTAGTAAGTCATTGTTACTATTAGTAAGTCATTAGCACTATTAGCAAGTCATTGGTACTATCATTAATAGCAAAAACCATTAGTGCCATTAGTAAGTCATTGGTATTAATAGTAAGTCATCAGTACTATTAGCAAGTCATTGACACTATTAGTAAGTCAACCCATAACAACCTGACCATGCTGAACATGAACGTGCAACCCGGTAAGCATACAATACGTAGCCCCCCGCCTTACAGATGTACAGCAGTTCGACCAATAAGTGCCATCCCCGCCATCATAGCACCGCTCGTGTGTGTACTGTAGCTACAGTAGACTTACATCCGTCCTCGTCATTTGTATGCGCGTGATGCCTGCCTGGTGAGGCGTTTTGTTTTTTGCCTTACCAGGGGGGTGCAGTAGCACATAATGTTTCGGAGGTTATGCCAATAACTTGGTAATAGTACAAGGGATCCATACCCAACCCGAAACCGTTTTCTAAGAAAAAAGCTATTCAAAGTGAAACCCAATGAACGACCCCAAATCCTAGGTGTACAGCAGTAGCAGTGAAAAAAACACAAACGGCATCCCACTGGTATTGGGTTTACCCCTTAATAATTGGTCCCAGGCATTTGGAGACAAGCTACTTGAAATTAGTGTGAGATAAGTTTTTTCGGTTCCGAATGGGTTAAGGGACCCGGTCGATCATTTGTTTTCCGACCAAAAAGTGCTATAAGACGTGCCCTATCGTACAGTAAGGCATGCCCTCTCTTATATAAAGGCGTAACTTATCGCAGTCCGCGTCTGGTGTCGTGCTCGCCGGCGCGGGAAAACGGGGCACAGCTTTTCCCAGCCAACCGATCATGTGGGGGAGGAGATTGGTATGGCACGGCAGCGGTCCGCGCCGAAACGACGGTAGCTCGTGGCGTCTTGGCACGGAACTTCGAAAATTAGCTTCAAGTGCTTTCGTAGTGGCATCACACTATTCACACGCTCGGTCCGATTTCGCACGCTCCTCACGAGATATCTCATGTTCTATCGCTTTTCTTCCGGTTTCGCTTGGCGTTTGTGAGCAGAGGTCGAAGCGTCTGGACCCCGACCAGAAGGCCTCCAAGGCCGAGCTCATGCAGGCGGACCCCAAAGTCGTGGAAGCTCTGCACCAACAGCACCCAAGCGCTCGGGTGAGTTGATACTACGGTAGTGTTGCGTACGTACTATGCCTCCTTTATGCCTGGTTGATGTGTTGGGTTTAGAGGAAGGCCTTGCAGGGGTGACGCCTTATTTTCTGAGCTCCTTGCCGCATGAGGAGGTCACTATCTCCACCCCGACACATGATTTCAGAGGCGTTTCTTTGCCGCCCGGCCAAGATATTTAGTGCGCTAGTCCGAACATGAATGAGTACTACTCTACTGTAGTAAAAGCATAATGCTAACGGGGTAGTTATTCACTTGAGGATCTCAACCGGTCCCAGTGACATTATTCAGTGACACAATAATGCCTCAGAAGGCAAAAGCTAACTGCCACCCCTATCTATATGGTAAACCGGAGGATAAGTCGGTATACTGACGCGTGCTACGATCGACGAGATGGCACCGCTTGTTTTGGCTGGAATGTTTTCTGAATCTGAATGATCGGGCATCCTTAACCAAAAATCGTCGGACTCCCATTCTGGTGTTGGCAATATTTGTTATTGTGTAAGTAGACAGACCATCTTACTGTTCATCGGGTATAGCGCTTATCATTTTCCTCCAAAATCAGTTTTCGACTTGCTGATAGTATAGAGCTACTCAAGTAAGGAGCCTCAGAAAAACACTTGGTGCACCTCTACCGTTGCATGCATTTTCCCCAGTTAAGGAGCCATGTCCACCAATATCACAGCTTCTGCGGTAGCAACATACCGGGGGGTCAAGTTTTGATCGTATATTTCCAGCGCGATCAGAGCCACTCTGCCTATTAATGGTTACCTACCTTACTCCCTTGCAACCTTAAAACGTTTTGAGGTTTTTGTTTTTCGTGATACTTGCGTACGAGCACATCCGTCATGATGTTTGTTTTGTTTTGTTTTGTTACGCTGCGCCAACCGAATATTTTCAAATCAAAACTTTGAACGAGGTTCGGAGCATTCGTCCCGGGGGGCGTAAACGTGGCATCCCCCCCCCCCCCCCCTATCGTTTCACCAGTCTAATACCTTCACCATATGCAAGCATGGAGTTGTTGGAGAGTTTCGAAACGTGTGTCGCAGAGGGACGGATTAGAAAACCCGGAGCTTCGAACGCGCGAGCCAAATCAACACGGCCTCACCAAATCGGTACCCGATATGCTTATTTTACGTCAGAGTCCCTCAAGATTGCGCACCATAGCGCGCTCAATAATGTTCCATATCGCACGCGATTACTCAGATTCGAAACATTTACTCTTTCCGGCCGCATGTCATCGCGCCCTTTGACTCCCTCGGAAACCATTCATACACCAACACAACCCTTTTAAACACGATTGCCTCCTGCATACAGATCAATACCAACACCACGGGAGACACCAGCCCCGCGTCTTCCACCAATCCCAGCCCGCCCCCCGCGTCCTCCTGGCTGGTGCTCTACTGCGGAGCCAACCCTAAGGTCGAAGAGGTGAGTCGGAAAGAGGAGACGAGGGGTCAACGGGCGAGGCGGTGTCGGTTTTATCGAGTTTTGGGTCGATATATGGGCGTGTATTCTGCGTCGTTTCACGTACGGTCGTTTGTTTTTGTCACCTTTGTTTCGTATCCTTTTCTTCCAGCCGCTAAGAAACCACTTGGCCGAGCGACTATGCACCTTCATTACCTGGAGACTTAGAGTTCTCTCTCATGGGGTTTTCGTTCTGCGATATGAAGCACCTTCATACTGGGTTTGTTACGCTGCGCCAAGTTTGAGGGAGGGACGGGGCCACCTGTAGCCCGAACGAACATGGGGGCAGCCCTCCCTATAATACCGTACCGCGCGCCATTTCTATGTATAGTTTCAAAGGCCAGCCACAGAGGGGCAAGCAGTGGAAGTGCCAGGGACCGCAGATGATAATGTTTAGGGCGTCGCGCTGTGGCTTGCTTTGGGCGCTCAACGATTGCTGTGTAGAACGCGATTATCCGATACACTTCTGCAGTGCAAGTGGTGTCCGACCGAAGTCGTGTCTGAGCCGACAGCCGCAAGAACCGATGAACGCCTGCCCACCCTACGTAACCGCCTCGTAGTAAAAAACAGTATTTATTAAGAGCTGTATGTCACCTATTATTGGATACTATTTAGAGCAATTCCACCGTATAGGGATAGCGCCTTACCGTCTTAGCGGCTCACACGAGAAGCTCGACATCTCACCCGAAACATGACGTTGAGTGCGTATGTTGTCACACCCCCGATCAACCTTTCCTAAGGGCTACGTACTATAGTATTCTCCCCGGTACAAGCGTAAAAGCAAAACGTCTCATACTAACCCGGTAGGTAGTTTATCCTTGGAGGACTGCAACCGGTCCCAGTGACAAACTGTTGCCATGGAAGGCAAAATCTAACTGCAGTAATCCCTACCTACCGCGGAAACGATAGTCTCTGAGTGCACGAATTCGTCACCCAGTACACACCTCACGTCAGTACGTACACGCGCCGTCTGTCTGCATCCGCGCTCTCTCTGATGCCCCCCCCCCCCCCCCCCCCCCCTCTGCACACATCCGTACTGGTCTCGTGGCTTACTCTGGAATGCTCGATGGCTACAGGCGATCGCCAAAACGTGCGACGAGCTTCACGTCAACTGGCAAAAGGAATACTTCGGAGCTTGGTAAAGGGAAGGCGGCGACCAGAATGAGGGGTTTACCATAATCAAATGGTCTGGAACATCTAGCCAGCGTGTACGCCTTGGCGTCGAGAGGAAAAGAAACAACCCAAAATTTCTACAGTAGTAAAGCGCACGGCGGCCTAAGCTCGGGGCCAAGGTTCCAGCGTGATGTGTTGGGGATTGATTTCGACACCCGTCAACATGGTGTGGCCAGGTGTAATTTATTTTCGGCTGGACAAGCGATCAGCACACCGGCATACAAGCGAAAGGCCCACCCAGTAGCCCTTATGTCACTGAACCCTGCGACACCTCTTGGATAGCGAGGTTTCGGCTCCATGGGTAACGTCCAGTGACACGGTGGTCGTTTTCGTTTCGTTTACAGCAGTACGGGTGAACCCTTTGATCGGCCGCCTCCATATCTCCACGTTGCGAGTGTAAATGTGTGTGTGGTAAGGGAGAGGCCGAGGCTGTTGCGAATCTGCCGTCAGTGTGCTCCTGTGGCCGTGTTATTTGTAAATCTATGTATTAGTTTCCGTTGTTGCGTATTCGGCCCATGCTTGGTAGGCGAAGAGTTCGGCTATGGCGAACCTCGCGGACTAGGAAGGGCAATGCGTACCCCCCCCCCTAGGCCCTTTCGATCAGTGGGCCGTACCGACCCGCTCCTCCCTGCCCCCATCGCGCGATAGGTGGCCAGATGTATAATCTGAATGTATTCATCATTTCAACCTCAGCACCACCCCCCCCCATAGAGAGAAAGCATTTTAAGTCGGCGCATGAAACATGCTACGGTAGAGATTCACCATGTTTTTTTTCTGAGGCCTCTCGCTTCAGGAGCTCTGTGCCTCCATACCTGCAGTAGTCCAAACTGATTTTCGGATGAAGACAAAAGTGATACCCGATGAGAAATATCCTGGCCTACAGCAGTAGTAATCCAACCAAACATATTGCAACACAAATGGAATTTTCCGACGATTTGGTGTTTTAACCCATTCAGAACTGGAAAAAAAAATATCTCACACGAATTCTAAGTAGTTCGTCCCCAAATTTTGTGGGACCAGTTCTTAAGGGGTTAAGGTCAGAAATGCTTTCGTCCAAAATTCCTACGTACCTCAATCGTCGCACGGGTCGCATGTAGAAGCCCTTAGGCGTGCAGACGCGAAGGTTGGACGGAAGTACATTAGTGTGGTACCCGACGTATAGCTGTACGTGCATCCCTTGAAAGTGCTTTGGCTTCTTGACAGGAGGCAGCGTCATATCGCTCGGACATTGAATGGGGGGGGGGGGGGTATTGTGTTGGCTGCTCCCTGTTCGGCAAACATGCCCTCCCGGTGCGTGGAAAACTCTTGTTAGGATTGGTCCTGTGGCGATGGCCGCTTCGTCTTGTTAACCCGAAGAAGCCTGTTCCCTTTAACATCTGGAGCGGAAAGCGGCCACTACGAGCGGGCGCTTTAGGCTCGGCAAACAATATTCATGCCATATTAACTACGGTGGGAATGCTCAGCGCCGAAAACAATGGTGTCAGTATATATATATATATCTATATATTACATATGTATTATATACATTTATGTATATTTAGGCGTATTCCCACTGTGTTGCATTCCGTGTCCGGTGCCGGCAGGTGTTGTATTTGGAAATGATAGTGGGCTGTCTCCTGCAGCCGTTTTTTTCTCTTTGTTTTGTGAAATCTGTTTTGTGAAATCTGCAGAGCGAAACAACTTGGGTGTGTGATTTTTCAAGTATTATGTACTACTGCTCTGTATACAGCAGTATGTAGTGTGGTACTATACGGTGCGTGCATTCCAGTCCCGCAAGGGTGTAAGCGTATTGTGCAACTTTTGGCAGCTACGTAAGCGTGCCATGCAAGAGGCGTGGATGGACTTGCAAGTTTCCGACGTTTGTGTTTTTCACCTGAGTTTAGCATAGGAGCTCTATATCACCCGAGAAGGTTTAAAAAAAAAAGGAAAATATCAATAGGGATCGGGAACCGATATGAGAATAACCTCTGCAGTTTGTTGTCGTAGAGGGAATTCGGCGTTATTGTTCATATTCTTCGGCTGAGTACGTAAGTACGTAGCTCACTTTCATGGCAGCAACTGGCATTGTTTGGTTGATCTCGCGCGGCGTGGGAATACCAAGTGGATACCGCACGGAACGGTGCTGGTAGACTGGTACGGACCACGCGAACAGACAGGGCTGCTGCTTGCAGGTGGACAGCGGCCGCTCGCTGACAGTTTTTGTGTACGTTCAACCCGATGAGCGATCTCGTGGCATAAACCAGACCTGCCACCAACGAAACATGTTTGTGTAGACAAACGATATCGAACCGTTCTTCAGTCGACAGGCCCTGCAAGGCATACATAGTTTCGGCTAGCAAGTGCTTCCTACCCGCCAGCGTTGCACGCGTCCAGTGTCGGTTGTTCTGCTCCTACCGTAACGTGACGCGTGCTATCTTAAGGCAGACAAGCACTTTTTTTTTTCTGAGGCCCCTCACTTCTATACTAATAGTAAGTCAACAACGGAATTTGGAGGAAACCGACAGTTCCTACGTACGTACTCGATGGCCAATTTCAAGGCCTAAGGTTATAAAATGAAAAAAATGTTGCAACAAAAGAACGGAACGCTGACGAGTTTGGGTTAAGGAGCCTCGTCAATCAGAGACATTTTTTCAGGCAAAACGTGATACCTCGATCGTAGCACGCGTAGTCGCAAACTGGTATGCATTTAGGCACGCGGTTTAGTTTGTTGCAGGTCTCGCATATACCCGAGCCTCTTCCTTAGCTGATTTCCCGGACGTTTTGCTCTTTGCCCCGTGCTCTTACGAGGGAGACGTACGCAAGGCTTGATTGGTAGTTCGGTTTGAGTCATCGATGCGTACGCTGTGATATGACGCAGACTACTACGGTCGGTGTGGGTGAGAGGCTTCTCAGCGTGAACAGCTACTTCTACTCTCTATTGTGGTTCACCCGAAAACCTGTCCGGTCTTTTAAGAAGAAAAAAACAACTGAAGGTGCTACAGTTACTGTAGTACCCAACGAACAGTGCCGTTACCTAGGTAGTGAAGGTAGGTATTGAACGAATACATGTGTATAATGGTTGGTCGCGCCGGTAGCCTAGTGGTACCCTCGAACGCTACTCTTAATAAGAGTTGTGGCTGGGGTCGAAACCTCACACGTGGGTTGAAAATTTGAGTTTTTTTTTCAAAAAGCCAATAAAAAAAGGAATACATTATTGCTGAGGGCGCCTACAGCAGTAGTAGCGTGTGTCGGCGCAATTCGATGCAAGTCGACGAGGGAAGAAAGTACTCAAGTCTTCTCGCGATAAAAGTGCAAGGCACAAACCGTAGTAGGGGAGGAGGGAGGAGAGCTTACTTTGTGACCCCGGATCTGAGTTACCACTAGGAATGAGAGAGAAAAGGAGGAGAAGATGATAAGTGGGATAATGAAATTTGTTTTGTGCGGATTCTTTCCCGACGACACAGTAGTAGTGAGTGGTTCCTCGGGGAAATACTATAGTAAAACTAGCCAGTCAGCAATATGTTAGCTAAACCCATAGGCTACCCGCATCGCAACACGAGCGTTGTCGCGGCATGTGTTCGTAGCAGTCGGGCCGCAGCACTCGGAATGGTTCCCATGGCCGGCGTGTTTCGCGGAAGGGGTGTGCAGTCAGTGCCTTGCCGCTCACTATCCCGTGATGTGGAGTATTTCGCTATAGTGGATGCTGCTGTGCCGTGGAAGACGGCGGCCAGTACTGCCCCACACCGTACATATATCGTCGCAGCGTGTAGAGAAAAGTGTCTTGCGGCGGCTGTTGCTGCCCGTTGATCTGTTGGCTCGGTCGGTACCGATAGCATTGTGGACCCACAACGACCACGGATGGTTGTGGAATTTCAGAAGGTTTGGTCAAAGTTAAAATCTTCTTGCCGCCCCCCTGTGCTGGGTCTCACGGCATTTTCGATATAAATCAGCAGCAACGGGAGCTCCAAGCAACGTGTGGTGTCGATCTAATTATTTTCACGCCGTGGGCTAAGTCTAATTTTGATCACATTTCGATTTATTGACAGGCGTTTTTCTCTAGGGTATATAATTGTTTGTTTTGTTTTTTATCCTCCGGCGGATGGATAAAAATAAAGCTTTAAATCACCCGTGGCACCTACCCCCCGTTAATGTCCACCAACAGCTCAGCACTGCCTGTATTACTACAGTACGTCCCCAGTACCATACCCGTCGACAATGTTACACCCAGCTTGGGATCGCGATGTTATCCCTGATTGTTCGCTACAGCCATACTAGATGCCTCTCAGGAACCTAACCCCGGTTGACGGGTGCCTTTATTCGTGTTTGAAGGGCTGTAGGATAGGTTCGTACGTAGACGCCGTAACAGTCTCAGCAAAACGGAGGAACGGACACATTCAGGTAGAGTGGTATAGAGAGAGTTAGGCGTGTCTGCGTCGGAGATCCGGGTCAGAGCGAGGAAGGACGTAGAACCTCGAGGACCACTGCAAATTGGTCTCGGAGGAGGCATCGTGTGTGGACCAGCTGGCCCCCTATGGAACCGAGCGAGTCGGAGGGGGGGTTGGGGGTTGGCCGCCGGAAGCGTGGACAGAGACGTAATAAATTCGCTTTTGTTGACCAAACCATGCCAGAGGTTTTCATGCTTTTCTTTTCCCCGTGCCTCACCTCCACCATCCCGAAACGGGTGAAGCGTACGGCGCCTTACCCGGCAGTGCCAATTTACAAGAATCGACCCGCTGGCATAAAAGCCTATCAACTTGTCCGAGTTTGTGAGATGGCCATGGGACAGCAGTAGGGGGGGGGGGGGGGGGGGGGGGGGTACCAAATGTTGAACACCGGACTGCCTTTCTTTTAGAACGATTGTTCGCGCACCCAGCAGACTTGCACTAGACTTGCAAGCGCACATGTATGGCATTGCAAATAGGTAACAGTAGCTCGGCAAGTAGCTCTTCAATGGAGGAGAGAGCCCCGCCAGAAATAAAACAGAACTGCCTACAGCAAGCTCCCCCCCCCCCCCCCCCCCCCCACCCTGTACTCCTCCCGTAGCACAGTAAAACACGCCAATAACTGCATGAGCTAGACAAACCAGCGTGCGGTTTATCTTTGTTTTGTTCCAGGCGGTGACCACGATTGGCGGTATAATTATATAATTTGTGCGGGGTGGAAAACGAGCCTAATGTCCGCCCAAGGTGAATTATTATATCACGTACTGTGAGCCAGATATTGGTACTACAATATTATCATCCCCCTTTCGCAAAGTTAATATAGGGGTAGGGGTGAATGAAATGGATTAGTTAACGATTTGGGCTATTACAGTATTTTTTACACAAGAGGGGCACGATACGGTGCGGCACCTTCTAGGCGGTTAAATAGTACCGTAGCATGTTCTCACGTCTGGCTCTGGAAGTGGCAGCACACCACAAAAATAAATCTATTACTTAGACGCTGTTATATACCCCAACCCTGAGAAAGTCCGTCCCACAACAAGCTGTCTGTTGTTCTTATTTTCGTAGGTTGCCACTAGCCCTTCATGCGACTCGCCCCAACAACTCCATGGCACGTCGCGCTTGGTCTAAGCGATCAATTCATGTCTGTGTGGTCGGTGAAAACCTGACATGCCCCGTCCCGACATTGTAGGGGTGCGAGGATCTATGGTCACACGACTACGGCCGTGCACATGACTACACCCCCCCCCCCCCCCCCCCCCCTTGTCGTAGTATGGCTCACGAAAGGGTTAGTGTAGTCTGTAACACCGCATTGTACGTCCTACCATATACCTGTGCAGGTAAAACTCTGCCGGAACGGCTACTAGCACTGGCCAACTGTAGTACCGTCTCCAACTGTAAGACTATACTATTGGTAGAAATAGACTGCTGGGTAGTATATATGTTTCCATACCTCACGTTGACAACCGCGTAGGGACTTGGAATACCAGCCGGTAGAGGGGGCGTATCAGCAGCACGCACGAAAGTGAGCTTACTCTACACATACATGGAGTATACGTAGTGGGTCTTTACACCGCTATGGCCCAAGGTACTCCTGTTGGAGCTTTTGTTTTTCGAGTGTAATGTTACCCGGGTAAAACGTACTCACACTGCTGTGGCGATCACGCTATTCTACCACTCACTGCACTGCTGTATGTAGTCGCCGGGTACGCCTTCCGTACTCATGGAAGTACTATTGCTTGTGTTTTAAACTCTCTCCGTTATGCGGTGCTGGTAAACACTCCTATACGGCATGTAAACAGCGAATAAAGGTATGCAACACGAGGTATGATACATACGTACATATGAATGGCTTGAGCTACGAATAGTGTAAATTATTTATTTTTGGCAAAGACGGACACGATATACTATATATATATGGAAGAGTGGAAACTGATGAGTACCATTTTTGTTAATGTGTACGGCCAAAACTTGCCAAAAACTACATTCGGCTATAGGCTGGGACCAGCATGCAGGGCAGCAGAACATCCACCCCCTTTAAACGATATGCCATACCGGTATATACAATGTGGGACGGCTCGAAGCTGTGAGATTACCGCCTTCCCTCCGAAGGAAAGCATTTTTGTAGCCTGGAAATACTGTAGACCCCTTAGTCTGCTCGTCATGGTATGCGGGAGAGGGTGCCAGATAGCCAGGCTATCAAGCAGGCAGAGCTCGGGCAAACTCTTGACGGCATGATCCGCAACCGGCGAGAGACTGTTGAACTTTTTTTTTCACCGTTCCTCCGCCGCCGGACGCAACATCGCAACCGGTAGAGAGAGTGTGCGTCGCGAAATAAATGTGCATTTCATTGTCGGTGCATACATAAATATAAATATATACTTCGAAGTATAAATATTATATTGATATAGTATCTATTGCAGTATTCGGGGAAGGCGGGGAATACAACGTACCAGGTATATGTTCATGGTTTGAGCTATTAACACAGTGTGGCTCAAGGGGCCCTTTCGGTCAAAAACAAAATCAAAAGAGTACCGGTACGTACGTGCTTGAGTGTTTTAAAAAACATATGTTTCGTCGTTTTCACAGCAGCAACACTACTATTATTGCACGATAATACCATATCCTTACTGATTACCGAACAAGACATGGCTTGCTCCTTACTGTGGTCTCTAGGAGATGTTGGAGCTCTTGCTGTATCTGGGAGAGAGGGCAGGCAGCTGTGTTTGCATCACGAACCGTAGTGAGTGCTCAGCAGCAATAATTTGGATCGTTTCGGAGCTCCTGTCTGTTATCTACACTCTGCTGTCGAACTATTAATAGGGGCCCAGGTAGGTTCGCCTAATGTTAATAGTGCTCGGTGTCCCCGGCGAAACTCTGCGTGCAAACAGTATCATCAGCAGCCGGAGAAACTGCACATTTCGAATTCGTCGTTGAGTAACAGAGGTATGGGGAGTCGTGTTTGGGTAAGAGACACTGTTCGTGATGAAAAAGGCGTCGGGTCGATCCGACTCCTGTAACAAAAATGTTGCCCATGACCTGCTACGCCCTCTCAGGTCTGAGCATTAGAACTGGAGAACTATCCTTTTCGGTAGGGAGCCATGAAAGGTCGAAATGACGTGGACCAGACATAGTATGGCAAATGAAAATAAACGGATTGGTCTTATTGAAAGAGTACAGTGCTCTTATATGTTCTGCTCGAATGGGCTCCTTAATTAATGGATTTTGACAAAGAGAGACATGATAGCAAGCACTGGTACCAGGCATCACGTATGAATCGTGTTGGTTAGGTGCCTATTACGGCACTGCTGTAGTACAATACGGGAGATACAATAAACGGCTTACACTTTTTGCTCAACGAATCACTTGACACACACATTTCGATCAGCAAACCCACCCCTAAAAAACTTCGAAAAATCATGAAAAAAACTATAAATTGAAATACCCCCCGTCAACCTTGAGACCGAACGTCTCGATATAAGCACAACCCCCCCGAAATAGTTTTCCCCCAAAATGAATTCATCAAAACATATATACTAAAACTAGAAATCACCCCCCCCCCTTCTTTTGTTTGTTCGTTTGGATAAAGCACTGAGGAGTAGACTACTATTAATAGAAGAAAAAGTTAACAGTTGTGAAAGGGTAATACCCCTTCTACCTCTTAATTGCCTCTAAAAACACCCTGTTGTTTTGTGGTTACGAATATTTAAAAGCACACTACAGCAGTACTTCAAGCCACTACCGTACTTAGTGAAATCCATCCACCTAGTGCCCTGTACAGTACGAGTAGTAGTGAAGTTTTCGTCCTCGCACACCTCATTCTAAAGCCTGTTTATAGAATGTACAGTCTCACGAATATTATATATATGTTTTCGGTAGGTTGTTCGTGGTATGGGGGGGTATAATTAATTAATTTTGCGAATGTACCACTTTGTTCGGAAATGTAGGTTGTTCGTGGTATGGGGGGGTATAATTAATTAATTTAGCGAATGAGGGAGAAGAATATCTATATACATGTACTCGTTAGGTACGAGGTTGTTCGTGGTATGGGGGGGTATAATTAATTAATTTTGCGAATGAGGGAGAAGAATATGGAGATGCATTTAATTAATTAATTCTGCAAAAGGGGCAGGAAGTATTAATTAATTGTGTCGTCGACCGACGTCGCCGGTTGCACAGTCACGTACGTCCTGTAATTTTCCGCCAACGGGCTCTTCGTTCAGGGTATAAATCACCCACGACTTCGGCTTAATTGCTTCCCGCACTCCAGCCGGCTGACAAGAGGGAAAGTAATATGGAGGTGCATTCAATTAAATAATTCTGCAAAAGTAAAAATGGAAAAGTCAACATCACCAATCGGGGGTACACGCCCCCTGATTCTATCTTGGTGCCCCTATAATGCCGGGGTGTTCCGTGCCGGGTTCACACCGGTCAGGCAAACAAATCGAGTCCTCCACCCCGATTATAAACGCAGACATGATACGGGGGAAGGGAACTATGGTCCCGTGTGATTGATGTACCCCCGGCCTGCGAGCAGTGTAACTGCAAAAGGTCAAAAGCAACGAAGGGAAAAAGATGAAGACAAAGACAAAGAGACAAGTCAAAAGTACAAGCAAACACTCACACAGACAAGACCGCAGAGACAACACATTGACACGCCATCCCGAGGGGGTGGTGCAATGGTGCGGCGGTGGGGGGGAGGGGGAAAAATAACAAAACAAACAAACAAACAAACAGTCCAGGACAGTCAATCCGGCACATATCGCGCCACTCGGTCCGCCATTTCTCGCTTGTTTCCTTCCCTCGCCGATTCGCCCTTCTTCCGCACCCCTCCCGTCCCGTTGGTTCTTGGTGTCTCTTTGTTAGGTTTGGTATTTTTCCAATACCGGTACCCGACACTTCGGTGAGTTCGGTACGCTCGCGTAGATATATTCCGTTACCGGACATTATACCCTCGACCACAGTATTACCGGGACGGTACTGTTATTTCTCGGTAGTGTTGCTTGATGCCCTGCCGAACACTTTGAACCGTAGGGTAAGTTCTGTGGGTACTTCTCCAGATACCGGTACCGGACATTTCGGTAACTTCGGTACTTTCTCAATACCGGTACCCGACACTTCGGCAAGTTCGGTACGCGCAATGAATATACCCCCGGTACCGATATACCCTACCGACCACTCCCTTGACAGAATGGTTTCGCCAAAGCTCATCTTTGCAAGCTTAGTGTGATACTTCGATCCCGTGTACTGACGGGTATATGTGTCCTCATGCAGGATGTGCATCCTGTATCTGATAACAACGTCTGAGCCTGCAGAAATCAGGGAGCTTGTGTGTCCATCCGTGAAAGTAAACCGTGGGTTCGCACATAACTTTGCCTCTGCTACTATTAGCAGGAAACAAAAATGCCTTGTATTACTGTTTCATACATAAAACAATAAAAACGTATATAATAAGTCTTCGTAGTCGTGTTGTGTGTTTTCTTCTCCGTAGATAGATAGATGCTGATAACCCCCCCCCCCCCGTGAGATCGAGGGTTTTGTTTTCAAGCTATGTGGGATAAGTATATCCTGCGTACTGCGGATTTGACATTTATTTGCTCTTTACATATCGTGTCCTTCAAAGGTGAAAACTAATTAACGACTTGAATTAGTATGAATTAATTAAAAAAATGGCGTTGTATCGTAGGCTTTGGAGAATGTACGAAACGGGAGCAGGGTGTCGCAGGAAAATTAGTCACTTGTCCGGCAGGAAAATATTGTGTTGATTTAAAGGGGTTGCGGAAAGTTTGGTCCATTATGTCATACAGCTTGCTCTGGCGACAGAGTTGCGGCAATGCCAAAAAATAATATTCTGGTGGTATGAATACAGCGAGATTATGTACANCCATATTGATAAACGCTGTCATTCGTTGTGAGTTCAGCCTCGTGTTATTGTTTGCCTAGTGGCTAGTCCCCAGTGTAATGGAATGTGCTAATGACAACTACAGCAGATAGTTCGTTGAGTTATATGGGCATTGCATTTATTCGCCGTATTTTGCTGCGACTTGGATATGGTGTTATGATGTGGCTGGTGACTGGAGACCACCGCAACAATATGCGTAAACAAAATTTATATTCGTGAAGGCTACGACGTACAAGTATGGGACAGAAGAGACGGTCACACCGCCCGAACTGTCGAATGCAGTCTTCATTAACCGGCGATTTGGGCACTGCTGTAGTAGTAGTAGAATTGTTGAGTTACTTACTTGCGGTTGGGCATGCTAATGTACGTATTTTTTCTGTAAGTTGTATTTACCTGGTGTCGAGTTTTTGTTTGGCTGCACTCTACAATACAGTGGAGGTCATCGCTACGACTATGAGAAGCAGAGCAAGCACGATTCACAAAGGTGACGCGTACGCAAGAGAAGATACGGTGACACATTTCGAACTGTCGTTTGCGGTCGATCGGGATCTAGCGGTATTGCTCGCTTCTTGTGATTGGCCCGATTGAGGATAATATCTCTCCCTTGCAGTGATTGGCCATATATGGATAGTTACTTGCTAGACGATTGTGGAAGGTGGAAGGCACCCCCCACCTAGGCCCTAGCCTTTCAGGCATGCCTGAAAAAATGCCTGAACTACTGTTTCTGAAACAGGCGTGCCTGAACTACTGTTTTCGTGCCTATCTTGCCTATCTTTTCCCAGGCACGCGTCAGGCACGCTTACAGGCATTAAAGGCATAAAAAAATACCGCCGTTAGCCTGCAATTCCCAAAATCAGGGGAAAGGGGATTGTTTTTCGGGTATTTCAGGCATTTTTGCCTGAAAAAATGCCTGAGATGTGCCTGAAACCAGTTCGGCGCCCCAAGACGAACCCTGCACTAATTTCAAGTGATTTCGTGATAAAAGGCAAAATGCCTGAAAAAATGCCTGAAAGTCTTTGTTCAACGCCCCAACGCAAATCCTACACTAATTTCAAGTATTTTTGTTTCAAGTGGTAAAATGCCTGAAACAATGCCTGAAACCTGTCGAGCGCCGCAAGGAGAAATCCTATTATAAATTCAGTTAGTTTGGTTTCATTGAGAAAAATGCATAAACTACTACACTAAAAACACGCTATCAAAAACAAATGATAAGTAGTAAATGTAAAATCCGTGTATGTGTTCTTCACATTAAACCTTCCTTTCTACCCGTCGACATCCAGCACACCCAGTGTCCGTGCCGATTCTTCATCCTAAAAAGGTACCAGTTCTGTGGTCACAAAACTACGACACAGAGATACTATGCTCAGTGCAGTAAGCAGAGCAGACAATGGAATGCCTTATACGACAGGCAAGACCTACCCTGCTAGCAATCCAGGTGCATGCAAGAGAAAAAATAAAAAAAGCGAAAAAAGCGAAAAGAAAAAGAAAAACTCCTGTATGAAAACTACCTCGGTATCATATAAATATAAACATAAATAACGTCACACCAGTTAGCCTAAAATAACATCTTCGAGCACGACGACTATACGCTCTCAACGAATCTTGAGTATCCGTCATCGTCTGCGCCACAACCAACCGTGAATAGCCCGACGCGGGCCCAGGAAATTGCCGTGAGGCTGCTCAAACGCGCGTGACGCTGGGGTCGGTTCAGTTAGATTACAAGAATCCAGCTCTGTCGTGTCCGCATATTATTAACTACAGAGTGAGTTTCGCTCTGCAGCCGCCACTTTACAGATAACATTTCTATATAATCTTATTATTCGCGGAACACTGCGGCTGGCGGCATGACCATGTCGATTTAGTTATATAGCATCGAGCATTCAGGCGCGTTTGGATCAGTGCGCACGCGGCAGGCGTTCTGCCTTTGTCTCGACTCCGTTCATCTTCGACGCGCGAACAAACACTGCTCCCGTGGCTGGCGATGTCTTTTTCGCACCCAGCTGTATTATCTTGCTGTGAGAACACCAGTTATCCCCTTGCAGGTTTGTCTATTAAGCATCCTTGGTGTTACTCACTTTCCGTAGAGTCAAGCGTAGAAGAGAAGCAGCTTATATTAATCCCCGAGCCAGATGACATCTGCTCGGGATGGGCTTCAAGTATGGCCCACAGATATTATAAATACCCCGAATACCGAATACGAATGCCATCCAAGTTATACGAAAACGGATCAATTACCTGTGCAGAGGTAATTACCGGCCTTCCTAGCCCATACCATTACACTAGCCCACCCTGATGAGCCGTATATGCAGAAATATGGGAAAAACGGGGAAATCCCAGTTCCCCGAATTAGAACATGAGTCGAAGATGCGGCTCCTCAAAACCCCTCCCACACCTCTAAGTTGCTAGGCTAAAATGCCAAAGACGCCACGTGTGATATGACTGGGTGAGACACAGAGTATCCCCTTGCAGGTTTGTCTATTAAGCATCCTTGGTGTTACTCACTTTCCGTAGAGTCAAGCGTAGAAGAGAAGCAGCTTATATTAATCCTCGAGCCAGATGACATCTGCTCGGGATGGGCTTCAAGTATGGCCCACAGATGCTATAAATACCCCGAAATACCGAATACGAATGCCATCCAAGTTATACGAAAACGGATCAATTACCTGTGCAGAGGTAATTACCGGCCTTCCTAGCCCATACCATTACACCAGCATGCAGAAATACATGATGCGCACGTTGGTTGTGCTTGGAGTTGAGAGTGTTGCCAATCGAACCTCCTTTGTTTTTTTCTTCTTCGCAGAGTGTTCGCGGCACACGCACGAAAATACGTAATACTTTGTTTTTTATGAACGGATATTCAACCCGGACACTGGCTCCGTCCAAATGATGCTGCACGACGAACCAGGCGTGGTTGCACGCCTAGATACCTTGTACGAGGTACGTGGTAGTCCGAAATCGATTAATATACTATCTCTATCATTAAAGAAGTACTGGTGCGATTAATACGTATACCAGGTATATATCTTTGTGCTGCTGCTGTTGTACCGTTGTTCGACAGCTGAAGGTGCTGTAACGAACCCCGGTTTGTTTCATATCGGTACACACTATGAATAGCTAGTGATAACATACATACCTGTACCACGTTTGTATGTATTCTTCAAGGCATTTTACCCCTCGAAACCAAACTACTTGAATTTAGTATAGGATATTTCCTTGCCACGCTGAGTGGGTTTCAGGCATTTTTTAGACATTTTAACTAACTACTTGAAATTAGTGTAGGATTTGCGTTGGGGCGCTGAACAAGTTTCAGGCATTTATTCAGGCATTTTGCCCATTCACACAAAACTACTTGAAATTAGTATGAGGATTGTTTTAAGGCGCCGAAAATGTTTCAGGCACGTCTCAGGCATTGTTTCAGGCAAATGCCTGAAAAAGATAGGCACGTTTCAGGCACGTTCAGGCACGTCAGGCATATATATGCCTATCTTTTTGTCTATCTCAATTCTTTTCGCCTGCGGCGTGCCTATCTACGCATGCCTGAAAGCGCCTACGGCGTGCCTGAAAGGCTAGGGCCTACCCCCACCCCCCTCCCCCATCTGTCACTCTGTTTTGACTTCCTCCACCACAACAAGCCTGACGTCTTCATTCACACCTCCCAGTCAAAGATCGCCCACCACCACTGCCTACACCTAAAGCGAATGGTACGTCAAGGCGCCATCGCCTTCAACGTCTTGCAGGGGACCGGCATCGTTGTCATCGCAAACGGCTACGGAATCCGTGAAGCGGCCAAGGCACACCACGCGAAGTGTCAGCCTGGTGGAGTGCGGGAAGTAAGTCGTGGGTGATTTCTACCACGGACGAGGAGCACATTGGCGGAAAAATTCCAGGACGTACGTAGCCGTGCAGCCGGCGGTCGACGACTCAATTAATAAAATACTTCCTGCCCCCTTTTTACCTTCACATAGCGTGTAGAGGGGAGCGGAGGGCTCCAGACTATCTGTTTTTGACTGGCTTTGATCGCTTTGCGGACCCTTCGGGTTCCACTTTTATTTCAGTATACCTTTTTTGGGTAAGTTAGCCTGTGACCACGGGAATCGACCGTGTCAAGTGTTGGATTAGTACGGACAGATGGAGGTACTGGATAGAGAGACCGGCACGGTTTTTAATGTGAAGACAACAACAACAACAACAGATGTGTCGGATACCGGTTTTGAAATATTACCGAACTTAACGAAGTGTCGGGTACCGGTATTGAGAAAGTACCGAACTTACCGAAATGTCCGGTACCGGTATTGGAAAAGTACCGAACTTATCGTACCGGTCTAAGTGCTCGGTAGGGCATCAAGCACACTACCGAGAAAATACAGGTGCCCCCGGTACTACT
The DNA here is from genome assembly GCA_008828725.1 of Saccharina japonica. Taxonomy (NCBI): domain Eukaryota; class Phaeophyceae; order Laminariales; family Laminariaceae; genus Saccharina; species Saccharina japonica. The sequence continues at coordinate 124,235 of MEHQ01000427.1, forward strand.
GTGGTCGAGGGTATACCGGTAACCGGAATATATTTACGCGAGCGTACCGAACTCACCAAAGTGTCGGGTACCGGTATTGGAAAAATACCGAACTTACAGATGTGTCGGATACCGGTATTGAAATATTACCGAACTTAACGAAGTGTCGGGTGCCGGTATTGAAAAATACAGAACTTACGAAATTATCGGGTACCGGTATTGAAAAAGTACCGAACTTACCGAAGTGTCGGGTACCGGCAATGAAAAGGTGCCGAAGTTTTCCGAAGTCTCGGGTATTGGCATTGAAAACATGCCGAACTTGCCGAAGTGTCGGGTACCAGTATTGAACTCACCGAAGTGTTGGGTATCGGTATCGAGGCCGTACCGAACCTACCGAAGAGTCGGGTACCAGTATTTGCCGAGAGAATACCCCCGGTATACTTCGGTACGTACACTACCTAAGATATCCTTGAATTGCTCGATCTCACGACTACTATTCTTTTTAGTTTTGATACGAGTAATCATATTATAAAAAATATGCGGTTACCAGGTACCAGTATAGGATACAATTTAAACTATGAATTCGAATTGAAGACACATTAAATAGTTTACAACGTCAAATACAAACACCTCGTAGTTTGTCGCTCCCAATAATCTCCGTGTATGTATCAAAGTCCATTCTCCATGCAAAAGTAAACACAAATACACCCATCCATATTCACTATTATATAGAACTCCCCTTCCAATAAAATATTAATGTACCTGGCTCATGCTTTTTGGTCGGTAAATATACTGTTAATCTGTTAATAGGCAAAAGGAGGGATGCTTATTTAATTTGGCAAAAGGGGGAGAACAGTATACTCCGACACATACTAGTATAGTTCAGTTTTTTGTAGAGATACGACTGCAACAGTTAGTTGCAGAGATTCTCATGAAAAAAAAAGAAGAAAATAATCGAAGTTGAAATTGCTGAGAATATGTGGGTCATCAATACCCCAATTTTGGCCAATTATTTCAGATTTGTTTTGTGCAAACACTTCGCAAGTTCTGCGGTAACTACTCCCTTCCGTGTGGAGCATACCGGGGTATCGGTACGGCAGAGGGCCGGGACGTTGGAAAGGGTGCTAAAATATGACGCGGAAGCTTTCAGCGCCGCGTGGGACTTCCTACGCTCAGTGACAACGAGGACTTTTTTCTTTCTTTTTTTCCCGTGTTTTTTTACCCCTGGAAAAATGGCGAACTACGGCCATTGTTCGGCCAACTGTTTTTTTCGGCCGCTGCCCCTTGTAGGAGGCTGCGCAAAAAACCAAAAACTGTTTCAACCAAAAAAATGACAAGCAATAAAAAATATCATCGCCAAGTAAGTGCATCGGACACGGGTAAGGGCCTGTGCTGTGTAAACACAACCGACTTTACTCATGTGTCGGAGGGAAGTACTGTAGTTTGATGAGTACGTATTTAGTACCAGGTAGTAATAATATCAAAAGGGGGATACCGTACTTTGTTTTTGTTGGAAAATGGAAAGTTCATTTATTTAGCTAAAGGGAAAGGACAAAAGGGGGAGAACTTGTTGTGTGTGTTGGGTAATGGATACTACTTATTTAATTTAGCAAAAGGGGGAGAACGATATAATATCTGAACGTATACATTTAGCAAAAGGGGGAGAATGTGTGTTTGTTGGATAATGGATAGTTGTTTATTTTAGAGTAAAAGAGGGAGAACAGTATGATACAGATAGATGGAGACAAAGAAATATCGGCACCGTCAACGGATGTTTTTTCATCGCATAATACCCTTCCTCCCGCTCCCGTGTGCTGCCTATATTACTACTGTGCGTGTCTAATCCAATTAGCACAAGCCTCGGTCGCTGTGCTGCGTGGGGGCTTCAAAATCATCATTATTACCAAACTTTATACGTGGAAGTATGACTATTTTTTTTAATAAATCTGCGATTCGAGTAATACCTGGTATGGCCAGTAGCCTTTACCGCATCACTGAATTATTATCTAAGATAAAGTATACCTGGTAGAAATCAGGGAATATTTTATTATATGCCTTTTAGTGTTGTCGACCATTTTTTCAAAAAACAAAAAAAACGCCTAATTTTTTCGAGAAAAACTCGTAAGGGTCGGGGCGGGGTCGAGGTTGGGGTGAGGGTTAGGGTTAGGATTAGTGTCTAAAGTAGTGTTTTCGACGTTTTTGGAAATATTGCTTCTCATAACACTGGAACCACACGCGGGCCAAAACCACTTCCCCGATATATATATATACTTCATCCTACATAATAGTTCAGAATTGAGGTATATGAGTAGAGGCGGCTGGGTGTAACTCTGCCCGTGGTGGTTATCTCAATATTAGTATTACTACAGTAGTACTTGGTAATAACCCAATACTGCTTTACGAGTAGCCGTAGTACCAATGCCAGTATGATAAACTTAGCTTACGCACCAGGTAGAAACCACGAAAAAATACGTAGCACTCTGTCCCAAAATATAAGAAACGTTTACATTGAAAGCTAATGTGAAAAATTGCTTATATTTCGGGACAGAGTGGTACATATATATGATACATATGGATTAAATAAATGCTTCCACTTTTCCCCCCAGTAGTTACGCGAGCAGGGCACAATAAGAAAGCTCGATTTATCTCACGGCCGTTCTAGCACGCGGAAAACAGTTGCATCTTGCAATTTTCCGTCACACCCAAATAAGTACTACAATAACAGTACTATTAATAATACTATCACGGACGGTGGTATGCGACCGGATCGGGGTGTTTCACGTAAGCAAGCAACGGGATTTTTACACCGAACAAAACGGCAAAAAAATAGCCGCGGCGGGTACTCGTCTTATTCCACCAGTACTGACTTGTTGCGATTGGTTGCCGTGTTCGCTTCCTGGATCGATCGCACAGGGCTCTCCTCTAGGCAGGGAGGAAATAATGGCATAATAACCTCCTAGACCTTTCCTCTCGGCAGGTGCGCGGCAGTTCTTGCCTCTCTCGACCTGTGAACCTTTGAGCGCGAGCGCCAATGATGAGGTCCCACACGATAAACATACAGTAGTACGTCGTAGTATATAGGCATGCACGTTTTTAGTGCTAAATAAATCTATCAGATGAACATCCTTCACTTAACTCATAATCGGTGCAGTCACAACATACAGTAGAAAATAATAACAGTCGAAACACAACGAAAACCTTACGTAAAAGGAAAAGCTAAATATTTACTTGTCACATTGTCGCGACATACAAGAAAAAATGAAGTTAACATCAATCTAGAAACGTCATCATAGGTACGCGTAGTTAGGGATAGATTGGTGCCCGTCTTGCTTACAGTATATCTCCTTTCTTTGCTATGTGATTCCGTCTCTCTATGTGGAGCTATCATACCCCTCCTGCTTGTTTTTTTCCCAACCCTTCTCTCGTTATTCCACTCTTCTCGCCTACCCTCCGATTCTCGATTCCTTAGCCGCCGCCATGCCCCGTCCCCGTGCCTTAGACCTTTTTCTTACTGTTCAGAGATTAGAGCCTGTTTGTCTTGTGGTCAGGGAGGAGTCACGGCACGTTTTTGGCGGTTATTGGCAGCCATCCACAACACGACTACGAGTACAGTACAGGAAACCTAATAATAATCAGGCTTATATGAAAGCCAGGCTCAGGTTCAAGAGTAACATAAGGAATCCAAGAGTCGTTATCTTGAAATTAGTGTAGAGTGCACCTTCTCTGACCTACGAAATCCAGCCTGGGCCAGCTTTCCTGTTTCTTGTTAGGTGTCCTGTACTGTACGGCAGGTACAACGGTAGCAAGAACAACAACAGCAGACAACAATAGCAGCAACAACAACATAAACAACAACGACGACAACAGCAAAAACAACAAACACAACAACAACACCAACACCGACACCAACACCAAAACCACCAACAACACCACCAACACCACCACCACCACCAACAACACCACCAACACCAACAATAACACCACCACCAACACCAAAAACAACAAAAACAACAACAACAACAACAATAACAACAACAACAACAACAACAACAACCACAACAAGAACAACAACAATAACAACAACAAGATCATCAAAAACAACAACAACGACAAGAACAACGACGACAACTCACTTATTTGGTGCGTGGTAATTCGCTGTAGTGTAGCCTTACACGAGGCGTCCTTACGTGCTCACTGATTTACACCACGCAGTACAGGACACCTATTATGGGGGACCATAGTAAATAGGACCGCATTTGGTTCGTAAAAATAGGTAAATATAGAGCATTTTGTGTCCACCGTAGATCCTATTTACATTTTTTTTTTTTCATCCCATTTATTATCTTCGCCCTTCTTTTCTCTCTCCCTCTTTAGTCGCAACTCAGAACCGGGGTCACAAAGTAGGCTCTTCTCCCTCCTCCCCCACTACGGTTCTTGCCTTGCATTTTTATCGCGAGACGACATCATCCCTTTCTTCCCTCGTCGACTTGCGTCGGATGGTCCCTCGGTAATAATAAGAAACAGGAAACCTGATCCAGGCTGGGTTTCTTATGTGAGAAGGGGTGCGTTCTACATCAACTTCAGAATAACGACTCCCGAAGTTGTTATCCTCCTGCGCATCTCAGCCTGTCTTTCTTATTATTATTGCTCTTTTTCGTAGTAGGTGTCCTGTAGTGAACACATACCGCCTACGTAGATATAAATGGCGAGACAGCGAGGGTGATTCCGTACGTAAGTTCATGTGGCGTGCCTTGCATTAGGCCGAACCTACCCAACAGCCACGTATAACTATACAGTGCGCGTGCATACCTGCTGGCGTTTGGCGAGCTCGACCGGGGGGCAAGCGTTACTCCAGCGCCCAGCGGAAGGAAGGAGTGGGCTGCCGCAAAAGTGACACGAAGCATCAGCGGAGCCAGGAGGAGCTTGGCCGCAGGAAACTGATGATCGTGAAGATCGTCCGCCCTTCGTCGGAGACCGTTTTTGTTGTATCCACTTAAAGTCAAAACCTCTTCCCTGGAATGGACGACGAGGATCGCGACTGTCTCCTCTTCATTCCTGGGAGGACGAAGACAAGAACAGCAACTAACTACTACTGTTGCTAACTGTGGTTCAGGAGCTGCTCCTGACTGCTGCGGGTGAAGTCAGTCCTAATAGCAGGGGATACAGCACTGCGGTTGGTTGTCCTCGGTAGGATACATGTATGTCGTGTCGCAGCCGAAAATGGCACAACTCACGGACGGGGCGAACAAAGCGCCTCATCGGGATGAGACGGTGGAAAATACAGGCCTATCTGCCAGAACCCCCGCCCCCCAGCGAATTATCCACGGCTTGTCCGGGGGTCGAGAGAGAGAGAGAAAGGATTAATGTGGCCCCTTTATGGCGTATTCGTCCGACGTTGGGGGCAACAACGGTAAGTTCAGCGTGCACCGGAGGTGAAATGTACGGTGTTGGTCGGCGCATACAGACGACATACTTCACGCACGCGTCGTATTCGTATCCATACATTGCCGTACCGGCTCTCTCACTGGAATGACTCGAAGCTCACGAGAAACTAGGGCTGATATTTCCTGGGGGCTGGGAGGTGGCATCGGGAGCAGTTAGTTGCAGACGGCTTTCGATCGGCCGAAAGAAATGGAGTCTCGTTTTCTCATGGTGAAACAAGAAACTTGGCCGAAGAAACGAGTATACTCAAGGGTCGGGCCACATACATGCTACAGTAAATATCATACCTGGTATACGAATAGTCAACAGTAGTTTGTGCTCAATGTTGGCAACAACATAAACCGTTGGGCCTCGAAGCCAAAAATAAGCTTCTGGCTATTATTCCTGGTGGATTTACTGAAGCAATCAGAACCAAATAAGGAACGGAAACTTAATACGTAGGGAGACATCATTTTTGAGGGGTCTACCGTGGGTTTTCGGATTGGGGCAGCGGCCAAACAAAGGTATATCTGGTCTGTTTGGAGCCAAAACCAGGTACATACTTTACAGCGAGTAAATAATGCACCCCACAAGCCATGACACTGGTCGTAAACACATTTTACCTGATTGTTTCCGGATGAAACCCAGGTGTGCACCCGAGTTTGTCTCCTCTGCTTGACGTTCAACTGTTTTTTGTCGTTTTTTGGCTAGTCAGATATAGCCATTTCATGCTAGGAAATGCCCCGACCGGAGTAGACGCCGCGGAGATCCCTAATCCGCGAAAACAACCCCAATCCGGAGTAAACGCCCCCTCGTTATACAAAAGCGCAAAACACTCCCCGGTTACACAGTAAACGCCCCCCCCCCCTCAGTTTTTTGGAGTGAACACCCCGGGACGGAGCTAGTGGCAAGTCGTTCGAGTGAGGGCAATGGATATGTTTCCGAACCAAGCACGGGTGTGTATTTACACAGGAAGATGGGAGGTGCATGTATGTGTTGCGCAACAGCAACGCAGACGTAACCAGCCGAGGACAGATGACCAACAATGTTTCAGAACGTGCTCCCTCTTTCAAAGGTATTACTTGGTATCAACCAGATACTCGAACGGGTTCGTGCTACCATGCACTGAGGCTTGGCGTGTATATCAGCTGGCGCTGGTGTTTACACGATGATAAATGGGCTCGCTTACATACTACCAGATAAGGCACAGCACAGGTAACGTTATATCGATAAGACGAACTCTCAGTAAATGTCATGTAGCATCAGCTCCAATATCAGGTCCAGCCACCCGCCAATCCTCCCGGGTCAATTGCTCGCATCGTATTTTGCGCGCGAACCACCCGCAAACTGCAACGCCCGCCACTATGGTATACAACAGCGCAATCTAAACATTAGCCCCGCAAACACACATCATCGATGCAGCTCAACAACTTCATCATCACCGGCACCCGCCACGCCACCCTCCTCCTCGATGCGGCTTGCGACGCCGCTGTCGTTTTCGTGGCTGCCGCCGTCGGGGCATCGCAAATGGGTGTACTCGATCGTCCTGAGCTTTGTCGCCGTCAAAACATATTGCCATCCCCTCGTTATAACTCGCTCGGAACCGCCGAAGCCCCCAGTGCGAATCTCGGAGGGTAAACACGTGGGAGCGGTCCGCTCGGTAGGACGTGTTACGCAGCAGGCGCCGTCGCAGGCGCGGGACCGGGCACCGACATGCCCTTCCTTCATGTGCGCCGTTTGACCGGGACGACGCAAGCTTCCCCAAGGATTGTAATGGTCGTCTGTGTTTTTTTGTCGGTGCCGGGTGCCTTCTCGGTGCTGTTGGACTGCGACATGAGCAGCGCCTCTTGCTCCTTCAGGGTTGTTGCTGGGTGCGTGTCAGAGGCGTAACTCTTTTTCTGTTTTTTATTTTGTATCGCCCCGGGGGGCCAAAAGGCCCTAGGTCGTTTGCCAGAAGACGCTCCCGCCACGTAGTAAACGCCCCGGTGTGTGCCTTTTTACGCGTGCAAAACCATAACGCGCCGGGGAGCGTTCACGAGCATTCATTCGGCACTTCCACCATATGCCCCCTATACGAATGCTGACGGACCGGGCGACCCTCCACAGCCCACACGACGCCACATGAGCAACAGGCGTATCTGCCTGCACACTGCCGCCGTGATACACACATTCGACACAACCGCCGCACGAAGCTCCTGAGTAGTAGAATAGATCGAACCCACCGCGATTTCAAATGCAGCAAACCCAAGGCCGTCTGCTGTGGCCATAGTGCTGCTGCAGTAGTTCGTATCCGTGTGTCGTACGCATGGATCTCGACGGAGGTTTGCAGGCAGATGCATGTGTTGCTGTTCGTGTGACGTGGTGTGGGGCGTGGAAGGTGGGCGGCGGATGGGGTGTACCCACACTTCGGCAGTGTTTGTGTAGGGGGCATGGAGTGGAACTATGTAGAGCCTCTCCGACTGACTAAAACACGATAAGAAACAGTTGAAAGACAAGCAAAGTAGACAGACTCGGGCGTACCTGGTCCCCCAAATGATTTATCTTTTGAGTTTTCTTCCTCCATGGAAGTTGGCATTGAAGTTTTGTTTACTTTCACGCAATTTTTGTTACTTCCGTACAACTTCAATGGAATTGTTTTTACGTCCATGGAAGTACAACATGGAAGCGAGGGAAGCTTCTATGAATTCACCCCCAGGTCCCAGTTGATACGCCGTCCCACCCAAAGTGGGCCCATCCCGATCACCAAAACGTCGACCAAATTACAAGTGGGATAATAAAAACCGTGCAGCGCGCAGCGCAGGACCACACTAGGCCTGTCTAGTGACCGTAAGCCATCTCTAAACGGAATTTTGGTTTCATGGAAGTAAGTATTATTTCGATGGAAGCAAAAGAAAGCACAACTTCCATTTACTTCCATGGCAGTATTTTTTCACTTCAATGGAAGTGAGTACAAAAAAAGTGAAATAACGTGGTGGACTCGGCGTCTCTGGGTTTTATCTAAAAAAAACAGGTACAATGCCCCGATGGTCTAGTGGTACCCTCGAACGCTTCTAAGAGCTTGTTTCTGGGGATCGAGTCTCACGTGGGTCGAACTTTTGAGTTTATTTGCAAAAATAAATAAAAAACAGAATCAACTGCTGAGAGCGCCTAGTAGCGTGGGTAGGCACACCTCGATGCAAGACGACGTTGGAAGAAAGGGCTGAGGTCTTCTCGCGATACAAATGCTAGGGACGAATCGTAGTGGGGGAGGAGGGAGAGGAGCCTACTTTGTGACCCCAGATCTGAGCTACGACTATTAATAGGAAGGAGAGACGAAAGAAGGGCGAAGGTAATAAAAGGGATGGAAAATAAAGAAGAAGAAACATGGTTTTTTACAAATGGAGGGGCTAGTAGAGGGATTTTTAAACTTGATTGTACAGCAGTAGTAGTAGAATGTTACCTCTTTTTGGCCTTAATCGGAAAAGGTATACCTCTTTTTGGCATTAATCAGACAATATGTATATATCTTTTTGGCCGTTTCCCTTCTGATTTTACTATGGCCCCCGCGTAATATCGGGGGCCCTCCGTATAGGAGAGAGCTGCGGCAACAACGGTGCTGTGGATGGAACACACGCCCTCTTCAAAATCTGAAGTCTAACTAGCTCGGCAAGTATCTCGTTGTTTGACTTTGACGGGAGGGCCGGTACACCGATCCACGATAGCAGCAGCAGCAGCAGCAGCGAGCAGCAGTGTGCCTGCATCCACGCACGGACTTCTCTCCGCGCGTACCAGCCCCGTCTGTTGGGACAAAGGAGAACCCAACTCCCAAACGGCACATACATGTATAGCGATGCTATTAATATGGTACCCATCCCATGGGTATGGGTGAGTGCTTCCCCTCCCCGACTGGCGCAGGTACTGTGCACCCGGGGGACGGGCCCAGAGTTAAAGACCCCCCTGTTTAAGCGGCATTTATGTGGCCTTATCTCTACTCATAATTATCTTGCGAACACAGAGATAAAAACATTTTTGGCTAACTTAATTTTGAAATGGCGGGATTTCTTAACCTACAGTCGTCAGGAATGTCTTTCTGTTTTCGTTTTTGCGATATTGTACTACTTGCCTATACACTCTATACCTATACAGGCGAGGTGAGGTTTACATCGGCTTGCACTTTCATTTTTATAAGTAATATATAAGAATCAGCTTGTCATAGAGAGCTTTTACACTATTGTCAAGTCAGGAGGCTCAAGACAGCATGTGGTTGCCCTCCCTCCTCTGCCGTAGCCTGCGTCGCATGATCTTGTTTTCTCTTTTACTACTACGGGGTACTATTGTAGTAAATAGGACCAAACATGGTTACTCTATTAATAGTAAAAATATATTATATGTAGGTATATATATATAGTATTTTGTATGTACTGTAGGTCCTGTTTACTATGCCCCCCCGCAATGCTTTTGCACACACACACTATTCAATTTTAGGGATCTCACGTGGACTATGTTTGGTCACAGCAGAGTGCGCTATTATTTACCTGGTAGTATCTCCCGAAAGGTCTAAACTCGGATGCTCTTAAAATGGATACGTACGACGTATGTATGTATTTATATGTGTTCATATATACTTCGAAGTACCTGCTATATTTTATGCACCATAGCGCGTATTTTTATTATTCCCTTTGCCATCTGACAATTCATTGGAGCTCTTTTTATCATCTCAATCATACCCTCCACACGCACACCTCTCAGTCAGATACCAATCTATATACCACTTACTCTCGTATAGACCAATAATGCAGTCCCCCTTGTGAAATGCCTTTCTTTACCGTCCGAGTAGTGTGGGAGTACTTGCGTAGTACTACCAAACAAAAGTATAATGTGACATACACATCATACCTCTCGCTGAACCATAGTATCGCATAACAAAAAAAGTAATTTCACGGCGTTGGCTGCTCTGTGATGTGTGTGATACGTAGCGGTTGTGTGCATACTACCGCATATATTATTAATAGTAATACGTACATTTCAAAATGGACAAACACATGAAACGCGACATCACACCGTGATGTCAAACTAATCAACCCATCGATTATTTCTTGAGCCCACATCCGTTTGTATTTTACCCACCACCCCCACGTTCTTGGGGGGGAAATATACTTGGAATTAGTGTGGGTTAACTCCAAAATTCCCGGAAGTTTGTTGTTTTGTTGTTTTTGTTTTTCCCGATTACGCGCTGTAATAGCGAGCTTCGAAACATCATACTAATGTACCAGGAATACGCTTTTTACCAAGCACCTCACTCAGCGTAGTGCTATTCTACGAGGCTATTAATAGTTGCGTTTTCGTTGCTGAACCCAAACACAATATATGAAATACAAGACAACAAGGTCAACTACTCGTACGAGTAGTATACCTGGTATATGATTATCCGTACCTGCTCTAAATAAAACAGAAATACCAAGGAAACCTGCCTGCAGTATGTATTATTATACGTATCATACGTAGTAGTAGTATGACATATATATTATATCGGAGCACCACAGCATTATTAATCGCCGATGATACACGGACGAACCGACGCCGCTTCGAAAGCTCAGCTGAACCTGTCTTTCGTGGGGGGTGCGTTGTGCGTCGTCGGTAGATTCTCACGGAGCGAGTGGACGCGTGCTCAGTCTCCGTACCCGTGTGCGTGTTGTATAGTGGTGTGTGTGCGAGAGAGCCGCAAAGAAGGCAAAGTCCTTCACGTCTCACGGTATACGAACCGGCACATACGCCTTGAAATATTCTTATTATTACGATCATGTTTTCTTTTCTTTTTTTTATTACTGTTTAATATTTTGAAGACTTTTCGCCTCTACATAGCGTACAGCTGCCTGTTCATTCATTTGACGATCGGCATTTAACCCATTAATAAACGTAATGCTGTGTAAAAACGTCGCAGATATTTATTGGCTCGTCCCAAGACCTTTGCTATTGGGTTACCCCAGGAAGGACTTTTTGTTTTCGGATTTTGTTTCCGCTGTCGGCAACATTCTCCGCATTTTATCTCAGGTATCCCACACCCCATGGGTACATTCTGCAGCGATTCCGCTGCGGTGGCGCGGTGGGCCGTACAGACCACATCCTTGGAATCTGCAGGACGTGATTCGGGAGCAGTCTCCCCACACGCTCCCTTCCCACCCTGCCTTAGTCACACCACCACCACCACCACCAACACCACCACAGGAAAAAAGCATCAGTTTGCAGCTATCTCACCTTCGCCAGGTGGTTTTATCTACTACATCGTTTCTCACGCCGCGGGCCGCAAAGGTGTGTTAATTTCTACTACTACAGCAGTAGTAGTAGTAATCACCGTTCGTCGTGCTGGCTTGTTACTTGATACGCACTTATTTGATAGTACCTGGTGGTAGGGCTCTACTGTTGTTGTAGTACTGTAGTGCTCCAGCACGCATCCACATCACCGTCTATCTCCTGCCGTCCTGGTTCAGAGCGACACAGACAGGCCCTAGCGCGTAGCGTGGTAATTACCTTGTCTGGTATTAGGGGGGTCCTGTCTCGCGTTGGCAATGTGTTCGTGTTCGAATGCCATGGTCCCGTGATGGGCCTTGCAAGCGGCTGGAGCTTGAGGGGCCACCGCATCGACTGGGCGCTTCTTGTTGTGGCGGTTTGGTCAACGCTGCCAATAACATAGGCGCCGGCGTGTTAGGATAACTACGTAGAGAATAGTAGTAGTAGTAGCAGTAGTAGTAGTAGTAGCAGTAGTAGTAGTAGTAGTAGTAGTAGTAGGTGCTGGCGGCGTCTGCATGCAGTGGTTGAGGTACCCAGCAGAACATCTACGGCAACATCTCCCTGGTATATATATATATTCTGCGTTTTCCGAAATTCATTTATTACAGCCCGTCTCCAACCCGTCTCCAACCCGTCTCCAACCCGTCTCCATCCCAACCGGTCCCCAACCCTATAGTCGTTTTTTTTATGTTATGTCTGATGTGGTGATGCCGTTTGAATTATCCGCGCTCGAGTGATGGATGTGTCCCCAATTATTCATTGTGCAAATATTGTGAAACCAACGCTGAGGACCCTCCGCGTCAAACGGACAGCCAGTCGCTTACACACAGCAGGCACGGCTGCAGTCGCGCTAGCCTACAAGCTAGGGCCCGGCCGATCTCTTGTTATCACCGTCTTGCATTTACTGACCGACACACACACGTTTAGGGAGTACGCTTATAATGTTTTTTCTGGTTTCGCTAACTCCTAGGGGCCCTCGTTATGCCACGTTCACATCCAAACACTCACGGTACTTCCTCCCTCGCATTCTTCCTTGTTAATAACAATGATGTGTTCCCCCCCCCCTCCGCAGGTTCGGCGTTTTAGTGTATTGTAATACCGGCTCCGTTGCCTACTACGATGCCGACGTTTGCCGACACGAAGAATGCTGACGGCAATCGCTCAGCAAGAAGCGCGGCGATAGGCCCGGCCACGGTGCAAGGCTTTAGCAAGGACCTGGAGGGCCAGGGCGCCCTTGCTAGAAGCGGACGTGGTGTCGTTGCAGGTACCACCATCATGGATGCGCAGACAGACACCGACGACCTTGACGCGGACCTGGGGCCGGACGACGTCGAGGCGCACATGTCGGTGTTTACATTCCTTAAAATCGTGAGTCCGTGCGCAGATAGATACATGCCTTGTATGTATTGCCCATGTACCCGGGTATACCTTGTTGCGAAGGTCGGCCCTGATGACGGATTGGTCAGATAGGAGCCCAGCCAAGTCGCATGCATGCTATATATATATCCAACCACACGCCGTACAGACAATTTTTTTCTATATGGTATCCCTATAGTATATGTTTATTTTGAACCTAGTTTTTACATGCAACAATAAACAGGTGGGTTGTTCGTGGGGTATACTTAATTATTTTAGCGAAAGTGGGAAAACAATATCTCAAGGTAGGTGTGGTGTGCAGGATGTTTTGTTTTTTAGGCTTCTCAATCTATACTAATAATGAGTAAAACAACGATATCGAACGAAACTAAAAGTGCTATATACCCGATGTACAATCTCATGGTCTATAAAACAGATACGACATGAATAATGTTCCAATAAAATGATGAGATTGCGCCTATTGTGGGTCAAGGAGCTTTGTCATCCAGAAACATTTTTTTTTTCAGTTAAAAAGTGCTAACTCTATCGTAGCACAAGTCCCAAAATGGTGGGCCGTTTTCTGATCTGACGAGAGGATGGTCTACTTACGTTGTACTATCATGTACTATTGTGTTTATAGTGTCCAGTAGTAAGAATGTTGTCCCCTTTCTTTCCCCTCGGACAATGCGCAGCGCTAAGGAGGCGTATTCCAATCATAACATCCACGCACATACCTGGTATACTGTGTATATGCATGCATAAAAGGGAAACTACAACCCAAAATACATAATTCAACACAATAACTACTGCAATAATAATAGTAGTTACTGCATTATGTATAGTGATTATTAATATTAATAGTGGCTTCGGTTAAGTTTGATGTGCTTCAATTAATACCGTAGTTCCAGACATAAAATATGTCATACACATCTCCGAGGCCCGCGATCATTTTTATTACAGCATCATCTGTCTCCGCCTACGTACGAGGCGCACGGTATACCATGATACCAGGCATGCATGCATGCATTAAGCGACCCCTTCGGTCGAAACAAATATAAACCTGTTCAGAAAACGTTTATTTCGTCTTTCGTACAGCAGCAGTACTTTTTTCTGGTACAATAGCATCATACATATATATTCCTGAATTCCACAGCCTCAGATTGTGTCCCCCTCATACGGGATGAACATCCTACACGAGGACATATAAAATCCGTAAGTACGCGCGATCGAAGTATTACATTCAGCTAGCAAATATGAGCTTTGACGAAATCCTCGAGCTCTCAGCTGTTTTTTTTTTTTTAATTTTTGTAATATATATCTTTATTATTTACCGAACACAGCATAGCTCCAGTTCTAATAACAATAATGCTCAGACCTCTCCCGACCAACGTATAGCTTGTTTATTCGTTATGGTCTCTATTAATAGGAGGTGTTGGGGCCCTTGGATCTGCAAGGGAGGGCAAGCATTGCTGTGTTGGCATCACGAATAGAAAGTGCTCAGCAGCAAGAAGAGTTTTGATGGTTTGGAGCTCCGGTTTGATACCCACACTCTGCTGTGGCCGCGTATGACCACACCCTACAGACGGTCTGACGAGAGGCCCCGATAGCTTCGTCTACTTGGTCTCGGCGTCCTCGTCGGAATGCTGATGAAAACAGTTTCAGTAGCCGGAGAAACTGCCATTTTTCAAGTTCGTATTTGGGTACCAGATGTACGGGGAGCCGTGTTTGAGTAAGAGGCCCTCTTCGTGATGAACAAGGCGTCGGATCGATGCTGCTCCTGAGCCACACACACATGTCGCCCATGCCCTAAGCTCTCCTGAACCTCTCAGAGGGAGTGGGTCTGAGCATTACGCTAGAACTACAGAGAAATGTCGTTTTCGGTATAGGGAGAATCCTAAAAAATCGAAATTATACTAGAAATAGTATTGCGACTGAAAAATAAAAAGCTGTGTTTTTTTTTTCAAAGACCACTGCATGTAAGTGCTCCCATTTTTCGCTCGAACAGGGCTTGAGCTACTACTACTACTACTACTTCTGTTAATAATATAAAATAGCTGTACGTAGTGTGAGTTATTAAAAACATATCTCAGGAGAGGATACAGAGAATAGTGCACAGCAGCAGTATGACGCATTTTCCGGTATGTGTTGCGCAGTAGACAATTTCCACTGGCGGTGGTGGTGGCGTGTGCTTTTTGGAAGTGCGCATATGGACGAGCGACAAAAAAGCTCATACACAAAGTAAATATATATGGCAGTGCACGTTGGAAACCCTGCACCACTTTCACTACTCTTCTTGTAGTATGATGTATCATGATGTCGGAGGGTCGCCTATCACGTTATTCGAGAAAATGGTTGCCACAGTCTTCGCACAAAAACGAAAATCATAATGTAACTTTTCATTAACGCTAACCGTTACCCCCTAAGCCAATCAGAACTACAGGTACCGGTAGTAATCATCCATTGATTGGGTACGTATCGTAATTCCATTCGTCTCATACCAATATGTCCCATAATATAGATAAGTTTTTGAAGACTAAAATTCAGTCAAAACGTATATTTTATTTAGAGACATAGTGTTACACAGCAGTGTGTCTCAACGATAGCATCGAAGATCGAAGGACTGGTGAGCTCTTCTTCTGGAAGTTGCTCCTGCTGCTGTACCTTATCGTCGTACTTGGAAGACCCTTGCTTCGTTCGTGATATATACGTACATGTGTCACGCCGTTTTCGCATAATGAATTATTGCTGCAGATAGTATACCAGGTACATATATACTACAGCAGTGATATGGTGTAATTGATACATTTAAAATTTATATTTTTGATGTACTCGTACGAGTATGAAGAATCAGCACGATGTGGGTGTGCTGAATGTCGATGGGTACACAGAAACAACGAACGGTTTGATGTGTGCGTGAAGAAAACATAGGGGTCAAAATCTTTACTGCTGTAATCAACGACTTGGGTTTCGTACGACGTAGTCATCTCCTAAACACATTGCATTAACTCGAGGCACTAACTAACTAATTTTATCCACCCATACCCTCTCTTCTTACTCTCGCTATATACACAAATAAAATGTTAAAACTTATTTTTATAACTGCTGTGTTGACGTACCATATGCCTGGTATATGGTTCATCCCTGGCACAACAAATGTGGTGGGTACTCATACACCGAGTTAACAACGACCCGTGACAAAGCCGGAACAGGCGCTCCTACCCCATTTATTGCTGAACCATGTACCCCGCTTTATTTTCACGTACAATATTAGCAGTATATCCCCAAACTTGTGAGGGTAGTTCTAAACTACTCTTGAGACTTTCCATTTGTATTGCGAAATACTAAGAAGGTTTTAGCGTTGTAGGCGGTATTTGCCTATTTTACCGCTTTTACTAACTGCCGGGTGTTCTTATCTCGGGGCGCTCGGGTCTCGGGGTACCCGCCAATCATAATTGCAATGCTTTTCCCTGTGTTGAATTTCCTGGATATTTTCGTCTCCTAACAGCGAACCATAAATAAATGAGCTATTCGTGGCATGAACATGGGATTGTTCATTGAGGTGCCCATTTTCTGTGTCTCGTTGTCAATTTGTGGCGAGTGCTATAGTACAAAAGGGGTGTGTACCGTATGCATCGCCCCGGTGGTCTGGCAGGTATCCACGAAGCCAGATGCTTTCGAGGTTAAGGGTTCGAGTCTCGGTATGAACTTTTTTTTTCTCAAATAAATGTCACCAAAACTGTCGAGAGCGCCTATTATACGTAGCTTGGGTCGGCACAATTCGACGAGAGTCGACGAGGGAAGAAAACACTGACACATTCCCGAGATAAACATGCAAGGCACGTACCGTAGTGGGGAGGAAGGAGAAGAGCGCCCACTTAGTGACCCCGGATCTGAGTTACGATGAAAGAGGGAGAGAGAACAGAAGGACGAAGACAATACATGGAATGATAAAAAAAAACATGAACTAAAACCAACAATAGTGCATATATATATAATGTGCCTCGGAGGTGTAATGTCATCAATGTCGTGACTTACAAGGGATTCATAAATCTGACACTACGTATGGATACAGTAGTAACTCAAGACCTTAGCTACTTTATTTTACCCATCAATACCCAATTTATGCTTATCGTCTAGTAATTACAACAACACTACGAGTACGACTACACAACTAACTCAAGTCATTAACTGACTAATTCCCCCAGCCATACCCTCGTGCATACATACTGTAGAGTCTAAATACGCTACACCAGGTATGGTATTAGGAACCAGTATATTTTCGGAAACTGTGGGTGTTGATACTCTCTACCTGGTACAGTACTATGCCCGCACACTCGTTCCCGTACTACCGTAGAGGACACCTACGTAATAAGAAACAGGAAAACTGGCCCAGGCTGGGTTTGTTATTTGAGAGAGGGTGCTTTCTACACTTATTCCAAGATAACCACTGTCGACTTTCTGATTTCCCTCTAAATACCAGCCTGGCTTTCTTATTAGGTGTCCTGTACTGTATAGCGGGAGGGTGCACGAGCGGACTGAAGCATATTCCGCGCATACACGGAAACAAATGTGTATAGGCACTGAATTCGGCTCTCTAGCCCTCGAACCTTGACCCCCACTGCAATAACGCCCACCCCCAACTAAATCTATCGCAGGTGACTTTCTGTTCCGCGCTGTACATGTCGACGAACCCGTGGTTCTTGTTCTACGACCCCGACGAACAAGAGATCTGCCCAACCACGTGAGTCTCACGCAACGAACGGCTCTATTACCACCGTGCAAAGGGGGCAAACACTTTTAAACGCACTATCTGTGATGCGTGCTACGATAGAGATATTGCCCTTTTTAGGTGAAATTATTTCTGAAATGATCTATTAAAGGCTCCTTAACCCCAAATCGTCGGACTTTGATCATTTTACTGTCATTATTGTCATTATTGTCATTATTGTCATTATTGTCATTATTGTCATTATTGTCATTATTGTCATTATTGTCATTATTGTCATTATTTTGTTGTAATATGATTTCCTTGTTTGCTTCGGCCCTATGGGATTTTCAATCGGATACGTAGCGCTTTTAGTTTCCTCCCTCAATGCCCTTAATGCCCTTAATGATCACTTTGAGGGTGAGGTGCAGAGCTCTTCAAGTGACCACCCTTCGAAGGCAAAAACATGGTGCACCTCTATCGTAGCATGCGTCCTGTAAGCTGTATAGTCTAGATCGCCGAACCCGGCAACGGCGGTGTACGTCACAGCCCAAACCATGGCACTGACATGGCAGGCATAGGAGAGGATTTGAACTACAGTAAGGTGCGGGCTTTTCACCAGGATTATTAGCTGAATGAAGCACGTTGGACGATCGTAGTGTGCTCAGGTGTCTTGGAAATAATATTATCAGAGGGGGTAAACGCACATATTTTCCCTCTCTATGTGTGGCGCGAAATCACACGCACGCCTACGTAGTAGGTCACAAACAGACCAGCAGGTGCCGTCGCAACTACTTATCACGTCTCCGCCCGATCGTTGCTGCACCAGGGTCCTTTGCGCAACAACCTTCGTGGAAATGGGCCTCCTGACGGGGTCACGCATATCTGCGGGAGTGCTGTTCGCGAGCCTTACGATCGCCATCTTCTCCAAGTGCTACGCCACGCGAGCGTTCCTGCACAACTCCTGGCTAGGCGCCGTGCTCGACTTTGAGCCAACTCACGATATCCACACCTGTGAGTAGCAGCCGAGAGGCGTTACTTAGTCTCGGTATTCGACCCACAGAAAGCAGAAACAATCTTTATGGGGAAGGACTTTTCCCACAGGAACCAGTCCAACGGTACAAAAGGACACACTGCTGTAGTCATTCCTCGCCGGAGCTACTGTAATACGGCGGTACATCTGTGGACCCTCTATAAGGCCCGTTGAGTAGTGCTGTTTGCCCGCTATAGTGCCTGCGGAATCGCTTGGCACGGATGGGATTTACCAGTGTGGTAGTGCGCAATTTAGTGCCGGTTGCCTCTATAGTGCCGGTATTTTAGGCTGGCGCATACCGGCACTACTGTATATATGGACCAGTGCGCAATTTAGTGCCGGTTGCCGCTATAGTGCCGTTATTTTAGGCTGGCGCATGTATACCGGCACTACTGTACATATGAACCAGTGCGCAATTTAGTGCCGGTTGCCGCTATAGTGCCGGTATTTTAGGCTGGCGCATGTATACCGGCACTACTGTACATATGGACCAGTTCGGCACTCGTATATATATATCATTTCATGGAGGCGTGTATACCCGAGTATACGGGTAGTGTTGAGGGGTTTAGTGAAAATAGGGCGACAGCGACTACGTGTTTGTTGAAAGTTCGGGTCGATCGCGTTTGACCCTTTCCCCCCCCGCCCTGTCGTTCCTGTTGTAATGTTCTCTCGCACCCTGGGCAGACTTCGGGTTCCTTTCCCTCGGAGCTGCCGCGGAGCACGCCATCCTGCACATTGTCCGGTTCATCTATGCAGGCAACTCGCACCTCATATACGAGACGGACACCGGTCGCTCCGGCTTGGTGGGGTGCGTTCTGATGCTTCCCATTGTACTGCCTATGAAGTACGAGTGGATCAAGAGGAGGGTGAGAGGAACTTTGGCATACTCTGGAATGTGTGCTTGTAAAGTAGTGTCATCGTGTTAGGTTGTTATTAATAGCGCTTTTCGATCGAAGCACCACTGCACGCAAACAAAAAGGGCAAGCAAGACAGGTAGTCACGACTACCTGCTTGATGGCCTCCATCGCCGTTGCATACATAGTTCGTATACCATCGACTATACAGTGGTAGCGGGCCTTGCTCCAGAATATATGTATTAATAGTACATATTTCGCGGTGCATCTACTGTAATATGTTTCCCCACTATTCACAATAACTATAACAACGATAATAGGTGGAAGTTTGGGAGACATCGTGTAAAGCTTGCCCATCTATTGTTGAACCGCCGAATCAGTATAACCGTATACGTAGAGCTTAATCAACATGGGGGGGCATGGGTGGGTGAAATTAGAGAAGGGATGTCTTGAGTTACTGGACTATACTGTAGTGTGAGTTCAACAAAGTTGTTTTTTTCTGGTGGGAGATTACGTTTCTAACATTATAACATAATACGTGTATATCCTAATTTCATCTGTGCTTTAAGCACGAGGTTAGGCGATTGCCCTCGAGCAGATGTCCAATCGAGCAAGTAGCTACACGCTGCGTAGATCCCTACACTGGAACTGTAATAATTCGGAGGTCGTTTGTAGTGCGCATGCAGGGACGGTGTCTGCAACACTCGTGCGCCTGTTATTACGCTAAACTATTCGAATGTAATTAAGGAAGTCCAGTGCCGGTGTCACCCGGCCTCCGTCGCCATTCCAAGCGTAGATAATGGGCACGGTGGCGTACGCACATGTGTTTCTATCGCCGGATACAATTGTCCAAGGGCTCACATGTTCCGTTAAGTCTATGGACGGGGACAACAGGACCTCGGGCGGTTACAGCAGGCCCATATTTCGAGTCCCAATAAATCGTTTTGTCCAAGAAGGCACTACTACTGTAGCTTACATTTACCCCACGAAGGGTCCCGCTTCCTCCGTTCTCACTGTGCTTGATGTTTGAACACCGCCCCTCATGACAGCAGCAGTAACACCAACCTACCGCGCGCAACGTTTTCTCTGTGGCCGGAAATCGCAGATGTCCTTCCAGACCAGGAAATACCTGCACATGACGTTTCTGCCGCTGATGATCGCACTGTGCTTCCACAGCGTCGTATTCCGCTACGTGGGATCCATCCTCATCGTGTGGTATGTCGTCGACCGGCTGTACTTCACCACCAAACAGTGAGTGCCCCACAAGCCCACCAACAGCAGCAAAATAAAACCGACCGACGTATACCCGACCGGTTGGGGACATACCGCAAATACTGCAGTTTGCCAATACTTAGGCGACGGAAGAGGCATGCTCTTGCTGCAAAAGCCAAGTTGGGAGTCTCTTGAACGCCTCTTCTAAGTAACTGCCGCCTAACGGTAGTTACAGTAGATACTATTATTGTAATCTGGTCTAGTTGGGGAGCCGTCTCCTACCCAGTTGTAGATTTCGTACAGTAGTTGTATCGTTTTCGCCGCTAGATACTGCACTTTGCGCCGTGACCTCACATCTGATTCGGGCTTCGACGATATGTGCTCAACTTTGCAGAACCAGCAACAGCAGTAGTATTTGCAGCAGCAGAAGCAGCAGCACTACTGTAGCAGCACTAGCAACACCAGCCCTAAACGTGCACCTATTAGCTGTCGCTTGTTTGTTAAATCACCCCCTCCCCCCCCCGCCCCCCCGCAACGTGGCCTTGATTGCTGGTACACCTCGACTAGGTCGTTCCTGATCACCAACCCTGTCTTCGAAGCGGTTGGGCGTGGAACGATGGTGACTGTGGACCTACCCATGTAAGTGCTCCCTTTTGTGTGAGAGGCGGTTCAACGTTCTTGGTTTGTGCGACGCCCGTCCTCTCGAGTGAGAGAGCGATCCTTGTCGCCAACACAACCTTGGAGGGTTTCGTTTGAACCCTACATGCACCCCCGTCCCATCCCTTTACCCATAACGAAGCCCGGTTTGTGTCTGGCCGCGGTTAAAGCCCGGTCTTTCTCGATCGAAACGACCTGCTTAGTGATGCACCGGCTGTAGGTTCTCCCCGTGGAGTCAGTATGTAGCTTCTTCGCACCTCTCTCGTGACGATTTTCACTCCGCTGTCAGCCGACAGCTGCCGCGCTAGACTTGTGATCCCCGCTGAGGAAACACTGTGCGGCGTCCGCTTTCTCAGGGGTTACACGTTCAAGGCTGGGTCGTACATCTACGTCAACTCGCCTACGATCAGTCGTAGCGAATGGCATCCGTTCTCGATCATCCAGGTGCCCGGCAAAGTGCCCAGGGCTGCTTTCTACGTCGAGGCGGTGAGTACGTAGGGCGATTGGCGCGTCGTGTCTGGAGAGGCGTGTCTCACCACGTAAGCGCGACCATTCCGGCCGGTGTCTGCTACGTGGTGTCGAGAGCCGAAGCAGTACGTGGTACCTATACATCCAAGCGTACCACTTTCTGATACCCAGAGCCTTAGGTTGGCGAGAAAGCGATGCCTTTCTCGGCCCACGTGCAGCACCTTCGAACACGTACGTGCGGAGGTGGCAGACGTGTTAGCAGTAAAACGTGTTTAGTGCCCTCCAAACAGTAATGGACCCATTGCCTCGTTGCACGTTGAACAACACACATACAGGTTCCTTCGTTGACGGCACGCAGACCGTGGGAACCTACAACCCAACCCCGTCACAGTCTTTCATTCTCCGAGAAAATCACGTATCTTACTATTCCTGTCTTTTTGGCTGAAAACACGATCAGGTGGGAGACTGGACGCAAGACCTGTTCAGCCTCGGCCTGGAGCAGCCTCGCCTTCCGCTGTGGATCACCGCCGCGCAACCCAGCATCATGGAGAAGTCCATCTACTTCGACAACAGTAAGGACATAGTGTACGGCGTATTTCGTACAACTCTGTGATTGCCGAACGTTTCGGTGCATAATTCCGTAATTGCCTTGTTTTCGGTGTTTCGAATGTTCTATGTTTAGAAAACGTAAATAGCACTTAGACCTGAAGGGATAGTCGCTTAAGCAACGTATTTGTGTCGAGTAGGCGTGCTGTAGGTTGTAAGGGTCTCCGGGCCGCGGGGTTGGAGCGTTCGAAGAACGATTGCCCCTCCATGTCCTAAGCCACTATCCATAGCTGTATAGGCACATCGCCAAGCTCGAGTGACGATACTGCTGCTAATTGACGCTGTTACCTCCTATGCCTACTATAAGGAGGAACTTTAGTTTGCTTGTCTGATATTACCGGCGATACTCACTCCTACAATTTGGATATACACTGAAGACAAGGCGGCGTGGGTTATATCAGTGTTAGTCCGCCCTACGGATATTTCCGTGTACTTCAACATATCTCGTTTCTTCTTTCTTTTGCCTCCGTTTCCTGTCATTGATGTTGGGACACAGCCAGTCACGAGGCCTGCCCAATTACGACTAATGCGATACACCCGCCCTCGTCCATGTTCCCATACGCTGCGCCTCGTCCACGCCGTTTGGTCGTTTCGGTTTGCCGCAGTCGTCCTGGTATGCACTGGGGCTGGGATCACACCCGCTGTATCTATCATCGCGAGGTGAGCTGCGATTATTGAGAAGGGCGACGTGATCGTTTATTTGAACTATATACCGAACGGTGAACTCCAGCTCAGCATGTGTACACGCTACATTCTCCACAAACCCGGGGAGGTTCAAATGTTGAATGGGTGCGTCGCTCAAGAGCCCTTGCCGAACTCTACTGTAGTCGACACAAAGCCTGTGCAAGGCGCTACAACGTAGAGCCTTACCATCCCGTGCGAATTTGGTCTGCTACACTCGATACACCCTGACGGCACCCGCACGTGCTTGCCCAAATGTACTAATATATAACCGTCGCCCGTCCCTGCCGTGGTCTTGCCCCATCGAAACCTAGGTTCGCCAAGAGGAAGAACATCCACCTTTTGTGGATGTCGAGGGACGGTGGTCTGGTAGCTCTGTTCGAAAAACAGGTAACCATGCGCCGCAATAGCACACAGCGTGATGTGTCCGCTAAGGTCGCTCACGACGCTCCACAGTTTTGGTGCTTGTGGGGGAGGCATTCCCGACATGGGACACCTGCTGCCAAAACTATGAACCTCTGTCCGGGAATATAATGATCGTTCATGTTAGTGTTAATACTGCAACGGCCCTTTCATTTTCGGGAAGAGTGGCAATGCGATATGGAGTGTCCAACAGTACAATCCTTCCCATACATCATTTGCGTGGAACGGGGTTGCCCTGTCGACACGCACTATTTGAATGATGGTTTGGCGCCAAGTCGATGCACTACGTACACCATACACCCCCCCCAAAGGCAGCACTGTCAGTATTCTAAGCGACTTCTACTGTGTAATCTTCGATTGCCTTTTCTTCGTCTATCTATGTAGACCTAAGTACCGCAAATGATTCGATTTGACAAACCTCACACGTTCGCTCGTTGGCCGCACCGTCTGTGTTTATATAATGCGCTGTTTGTCGAGCAGCTCCGCCAGGTGAACAGCAAGGTGCACCTTACCGGTAAGCAGTCCGAGGAGACCAAGACCGCCCTGCAAAGGCTTCTCCGGTCATCTAACAAGCACGTGAGCGACCATGAGCGAGATGTGCTGAAGTAGTGCTCTTATCTATCCACGAAAGCGTGTAGACTCGACAGTGCAAAAGGAGACCGAACAAGCCGAACGTCACCTCAACCACCTGTTTAGGTCTGTGTTCGCAGGATCAATCTATTGCTGGCGAACAACCTATGCTATGTAGCTCAAGGCCCAATTTCCTGCACTGCTTGTAAAACGAGAACTACTGTTGTACCGATTCAAGCTAACACCGGTACACCCGCAAACGTGACTCGGACTTGTCTAAATGCACGGCAAGCAGCGCGTGATGAGGAAGGCGAGCCTCAGGTCCCTCGAGATGAGCCACTCCTCCAACTCTAAGCCGTCGAGACATTCAACGTGAGTCCGTGTTCCCCGACCGACTACGACAGCATTCGGCGTACGATTATGAACGGGGCTCAAAGCCAGCGTTACTCTGTTTATCACCGGTGCATCCCGCGTTATATTGGTTTTGTTGAAACGATGAACCAACGATCTCGGAATGGTTTGCAGCCAGAGACCGTTCACCGAAAGGCGTATGCTTGAATACGTTCGCGATATCGGCCTGCAGGGGTATTGGAGCGAAACGTCAACGCCAGGTTCAGTTGCTCGCGCGTGTGCTACCCACCCCATCTCGGCTAATTATGATGTCCACAAAATCGTCCCTCATCAAAACTCTTCGTTGTGCAAATTGACCTATCAGGATCGAGGAAGACAGTGACCATGCGATCGACGAAATGAAGACCGCTCACGGTGACACTGCTGTCAACTTCCAACTGCCTGCACAGCGGGAGGCGGTTATCTCGGATGCTATCGGACTCTCGACGGCCTCGGTAAGCATCACACTACCGTGGACGTGCAAAAGCACGTGGGGGTGTCGGCTAGTTAACCAGACTTCACCACCCCGACCAGACTGCGTGGCTGACGTGGCTTTGGCTGTGGACCTAACTGGCTGTCGGACGTCCGTATCGGAAGTTACTTCCATGTGTTGATAGTCAATGTGCTCGCGCGAGGTATGCCTCGTTCTCCCACTCCGCATCGGAGGTGCTATACTTGATTGTTTGTTGATTTGCTTAATTATGTTTATTTTTTACGTATTCTCTTTTTCCTTTTCGTTTTTACTCTTTATGGTTTTTTTTTCTTCTCTTTCATGCACCTGGATTGCTAGCAGGGTAGGTCTTGCCTGCCGTATATGGCATTGCATTGTCTGCTCTGCTTACTGCACTGAGCTTAGTATCTCTGTGTCGTAGCTTTGTGACCACAAAACTGGTACCTTTTTAGGATGAAGAATCGGCACGGACACTGGGTGTGCTGGACGTCGACGGGTAGAAAGAAAGGTTTAATGTGAGGAACACACACATGCTTTCTAATGCTGCTGCTGTACGTCGAGGTTCCTTGAAGTAGTGTCAAAGCCGCATCACCAAGGTACCTGGCAGCCCCCGTACGACCTCAACTATTCATATTTTATGTCTTTTTTCGCTTACCTCCGCCCATTTGTCCTCACTGCCGGACCATCACCACGGAGCAGGTTCGACGTCTTCGCCGTATCAACTCCATCAGCAACAAACCGACCGATCCCGTGACTGTGAGTTTCGGACGCCCGGACATCGGCGCATACCTCAAGGAAACGTTCACCACGCAGACGGAGATGCTGGACGAAAGCGGCATGGACAGATCTAGCGCGATGATCGATGTAAGAGCCCCTTAGCGCGACCCCGAGAACTACGACGTACTACCCTGTCCGTAAGGACATAAGTAACGCCCCCCCCTCCTCCTCCACTGTATTGTATACACTGGACCTGAAGGGTTTACATAAGCGCTTACGTATGTAGATATTCACACCGGCGATCGGGTGTAAGGGGGTTGTGTCACCCTCGATTATACGTGATACCTAGCATTGTACTTGCTGCTTCGCGCAAAGGAGGAACCGCTAGCCCAGCCAGCCTCTCGGTTTTCGAGAAGATTTGTATGGCGCCAAAAGCATTTCCAGTCGACAGTAGGTCGTGGCATCTTAGTAGCACATGATTCATTACGTTTGTAGTTACCCATAAATATTACGCTCGTTTCGACTCAGGGCTCACCCATTACGCCTGTTTCTACCGTGTCCCTGCTGAATGCGCGCGATGCTTACCAGGAGTCGAAGCGCCTGGACGCCGACCAGAAGTTCTCGAAGCAGACGCTCATGAAGGCGGACACCAAAGCCGTGGAAGCTTGGCAACAGCAACGAGTGAGTGTTCGCGTTAGTCGCGGTGATGTAGACATGGGCTTGCTTTGGTTCTACTGGGGCCATATACTGGGTACAATGCAGATCATCCATCGTTTGTACCGGCTTTGAATACCCCCATGAAACGTACACAAGGGAGGCGTTGTTATCATAGTGATCCATGAAACCATTTCCACCTACAGGCGAAGCGCACACGCGGGTCTGAAAGGAACAAGCTAGTACACGTAAACACACCTACCTATGTACACGTTACAATGCAAAGTCCTGAGTCGCATGGTAGAGCATACGATTGTTGACCAAGACTGTGCACAGCAGGATGACCACATTCAGGGCCGCTGTTTTAAGAGGTTGATAGTCAACTCACACAACGAGCTACCCTGATTATTGTTTTGCGGAGTCTTCCGCTTTCATTCGTTTCAGTTTCACGGTTCGCAACCCCTCCCTGTTCGTCACGCTAGACCGCACCGTATGTGCTGTGCCATGCTATGAGTGAGGTGTAGTGCCACTCGCGCCTTAACTCGGCGGTGATCATGGCGTTGCGACCGAGGCGACGGTACGGGGGGCACGCTTAGGCCACTATCTCAAACCGCGCATAGCCACTCGGTCGAGTGACTGCCCTAATACTACGTAGCGTTTAAGCTTTTACTCGTGTTCGTTTCGCGACATGCAGCGCCATGTGGTTAGTTTGCTTTGCTTGGCCACTAATGGCGCTGCTTGTACGCGTGGCCAATAATGGACCAACATTAATATTTTCAAGTGTAAGGTTGAGTGAGGTACAGAGTCCACTCGCCCAAGTGGCCTCAACGCGGTCTAGTCACAATCTCGGTATCCTCCCGGTATCCTCCCGATACCGTAGTCTTGGTCTATTCAGCATTCAGTGCTTCTCTTGTTGAGGGCCCACCATCAGCCCTTAGGAAGCCTGTCGAAATCCCTCGAGCGCAGTACACCAACACGATCCTTTCAATTGTAATGTGCACGGTATGCAGGGCAACGGGGCCAACAACAAGGCAAACGCCGGCTCCAAGTCTCCCACCAACGCCGGACCTAGCCCCATGTCCCAGTGGCTCGTGCTCTACTGTGGTGCCAACCCCAAGGTCGAGGAGGTAAATCGCAGAGCAAAGGGCTCGAGAGAGAGGGGGCGAAATGGGTTCGAACGGAGCAATTGCTGCATCGAGATAAACTTGCCGCATGCGCGGCGCGCCAACACTAGTTAGTTTAATCGGCTGTCCCATCGGGAAGTGGTTTGAGGAGGCGGGGAAAGTAGCGAACGTTCGTGACGTTGCGACATTGCTGTCGTCACTCATAGGCGACTGTATCATTCGGCAATAATCTGTGAAAGTGTTGCCACCTCGGAAAACTACCGATTGCCGATAACCGGATAGCACCAAACGGGGTGCGTAAGTCTCGGTGTAGCTGGGCCTCGCAGTTGAAGCACGGAGCAAAACTACTGTATCTGTGCAAGACAACTTCGTCGCTCCAGGCAGGCCCCCCCTTTCCCATGTATGCATGTATGCGCTCTGACTGCACCTATGCTCCTTTCGTCCTCCCCTCCCCCCTTCCCTCCCTGCACACACTGTACGGATCGCGCTGTTCTCCATGTACAACATCCCATGGCTGAAGGCCATCGCCACAACCTGCGACGAGCTCCACGTCAACTGGCAGAAGGAATACTTCGGGGAATGGTGAAGAGGCGGCAGCTGCCGGAGGGGGGGCGTTGACGCCAGCAATCACATACACCTGGAATATCGTGTCCAACGCATACCTTGTATTTGAATTTCCAGAGAAGAAGGGACACACACATGGCGGCGCTTCCACGACCCGCGAATACCGGGCAGAGGCATGTCCTCGGGTGCGGCGGCTTCGAACTTTCGTAATACTTGTCCGATACGCTAACGTTTCGTGTGAGCAGGACGGGCGAAAAGCAAGCCGTGGTACAACCGAACTTCGGTAGCCCTGGTTTGTCTAGTACCACGCCGATGTCTTGGAAAGCCAAGGCAGCCTTTTTCTGCACCGTCCTCAGTTGTGTATGGGGTTTGGACGAGGGTCGCCCATCTCATTGTTTGAGGGGTAGCACGTCTGCCTACATTGTTCGATGTTTTATTTTCTGTGTTGCAAGGCGAGGGGGAGGGAGGTTCCCGTCTGCAGCAGTAAGTAGTAATTGTGTTGCCGCGTTAATTGTGAATATGGTACTTTGCCGCATATGCTACTTCGGCCCATCTCTGTAGGCCCTCGGCCAGTCGTTACGGTAGGAAGGGAAGCGCGCCCCCCTACCCGTGCAGTAGCGTTGTGGTACCGATGGAAACCCCTGGAGTATGATATTCATGATGGCGTTTAGTCGCACGTGTACATACCATAAGCGCGCACACACAGGGTTCGGATGGACGTCGAGTGATATTTCTATATGCACCACATTAATATACTTAGTATGTACAACTGTTGGCAGGAAGCAGTTGCCTCGCAGGACCCCACTCGGTTGTTACCGCCTGCGCGGCAAACCATTACGTTCGCAGTGCTCTTGCATAGCTTATTGTGTAGAGATGGACGCGCCTGCCGCATCCAGAGCGGCTGCCTGGCTTATATATCTAGACCGGAGGGCTGCCACTGCGAGCGGTTTGTGTGCGTAAGCAACAGTTCCATAGTGGTATCTAAACCTTCCCCGCTATTGTGTACTAGCGGTAGTGCTACGGCTCCGCCCGTGGCGCTTTTGTCCCACCGTGAGGCGCATAGTGTTAGGATCGGCGAGTGCCGTTTGTTAGCTGTGCCGAGAGGCTGTGTTTGTTGCCGTATGTTCTTGTAGACTGGTCGACGCGTCGAGTTTGATGTATCGTGTACACTAGGGTACGTGTAATCTAGCCCTGTAAGTTGAAACCGCATTGCGCATTTCGACGAT
Organism: Saccharina japonica; assembly: GCA_008828725.1. NCBI lineage: Eukaryota > Phaeophyceae > Laminariales > Laminariaceae > Saccharina > Saccharina japonica. The sequence continues at coordinate 153,593 of MEHQ01000427.1, forward strand.
GGCGGGTTCTCCCCTTCTTCGCGACCGAATGTTAGCCTGCGGTTTCAACCACTGGAGACTCACGAGTCTCACTTGTTCCTGAGTCTCGTTTGTGCCCATCCCTTTTGTTTTGCTCTTGGCCGTGCTGGCACCAAAAAAACGTAACTTAGCTAGGTTTTTACGATTTTTTTCTGTTGTGGCTTATGCTTTGCATTTATTTGTGCCAAGGCACCGTTGCCTTTCGGAAGCCCCTTGACCCCCCACGGTCGACGTCCGTTGCGGAGAGAATGGAGTGGCGCTCACCATCCCACGTTCTTACGGGTTTTTGTGCGTGTTTATGTTTGGATGTTGTGTGGTGGAAGCACCATGGTTAGCACCCCCGCAAATTGGACGCCGATGTGCGTCGGAGATGCTGTTTTCTATTGCCCATATACCTATAGTATCGGTCAAGGGTGATGACATTGGAGTAATGTCGGCCTTGAGGGGATGTGAGAATAGTCAGTCGAGGTTCAAGTAATATGCTGTACCACTCCTTGCGTTGGGTCCAACAATGGTTTTGAAATCGGTGAAGGATTTCGTGGTTTGCCACAAACACCACCACCGCGAAATGGAATGCGGTGGGATATATGTTTCCAGCGATATTAATATCGCCCTATAATGGTACGTCTATGGGAAACAATTGAGCTCCATTTCGTCGAGAGAGAACCTCGGTACATGCCGACAAACACGCCTAGACGATGTCACACTTTGAAAACGGTCTCCCAAGTATGACTTGCGTGTTTGAAGCAAACAATACACGCTGCCAATGTCTTATATACAAGCGCCACGGCGCGCTAAACATATCCAGCACGATCGACATACACCTGTTACCATTCCGGTATCAGTTAAACTCCACCGCTTTTGAAGATGCATTCCTAGGTGATGTGTATGGTACCTCTGCACATACAAGCCGGGGGTTCAAACCGGAATATCAGCAACATATCACAGTGCTAGCGATATATAAAGGTTCCGATATGGCGGCTGTGCCTCGACTTGCGATGCCAATCTACTTAAATTAGTACTGTCACGACGCTTGCTGGGCTGTAACTGAGCGCAAGACGCTTGGGTCCATATGGCCTGATTCGACCATGTGTTTCCTCTCGCGTGTTGAAGAACATTTTATCCGGAAGACAGCATACTTGATGTCTTCGTCCATCAGGCGGCCCCTGCCGCCGCGGCCCCCACAAGTGCCAATAGCCACCCGGACCTCAACGACACAACGCCTCTCGTGACATCGAATTTGATATTTGCTCTCGGAACGTTGTACCGCAACCGGACTAGCGCCTCCCGACAATTCCAACTATGGTGCGTTCCCTCCACCCTTGCTGTACTCCCTGGATGTCCTCTTGTCAGGGGGCAACAGAGTTTCGCGTTCTTGGATACCGGCGGCATGGTCCTAATGCTCCCGTGGCTAATGACCGACACCACGTCAGCGGGCACAACTGAGCGGCATGCCGACGATGAAGCTCGGGCACTATCTCTCAAACGTTCGTCAGGCACGGGAGTGCTGAAACCAGGCCCATGAACCCTTCCGGCACCGACTGCTCAACGAGAAGACGTGGTCCACGCTGGCGGTGATGTTCTCGCCCGACGCCCACACCGGAGTTTCTCAGGCCATGGTTGCCGCTGCTGGCAATCGCCACTGAGGTAGGGGAGGTATGCTCTCTCCGTAGGCGCCGGGTATATGAGTACGCCTACCGGGGTCTCTTCGTTTTCTTCAGCTACCACACCGCAGTGTTAGGCCCCGGAAACGACGAATTCCCGCATTTCCAGTCAATCATCCACATCTAAATTGGGCGAGAGGAGGTGGGCGGGGCGTGACTAATGTGTCTGGAGACAAAACGTCGACTAGGTCAAATACGCTCTCGCCTTAGTTATGTCAGCTCTTCTTGCAATCCAGCGTCACCGCGTTGACGGAAACGTATCCCCCGGTGACGTGGGGGCGGTGCATTCTCGAAGGGGGCTAGGCGACAGTTGTGGCCGCGACTGGAAGGTGGTTTCTTGCGAGGTGAGACACATGCTACGGTAGCCTGCATGCAGGTGCACCATGTCTTTTCTGAGGGTGGTCACTTCAATAACTCTACAACCTCGACCACAACTGATTTTTGAGGAAACTAAAATGGCTACCCGATATACAATACCCCGAACTATGTACATAATGAACAATTTTGCAACACAAGAATGAGCATCCGACGAGTTTGGGTTGAGGAGTCGGTACCGTCATTCAGAAAACGTTTCAGCCAAAAAAAGGTATACCTCTATCGTAGCACGTGTCGTGAGCCATTTTCGGATCAAGGTGCCCCGCGTGATGAAGCGCACGAGACTAGGGGTACGAGTGCTACATACGACTAACAGTGCTGGGTCATTCTCTTGGACCCTGCTTTAACGTGCCGACAACGGCAAAGGGGACCACTGTGGCTGCAGAGGTGGCAACCCGCGGGATGGCCCTCATGTCGTCTGTGACCGGGTGCCACGGTGAGATGACAGCATGTGTACTTATGTGGATGGACTCGGGTGCGGACCCGAGAGTCGGTTGCCCCAGAAGGATGCAACAAGGCCACCATTTGGTCGAGGGGGAGCGTGCCCCAGACAGGTGCGAAAAGGGGACTCTATGGGACCGAAAACTTTATACTTATTGGTGAGGACGATGCTGAAGCGCTTACGAACGCATTTGGATTGGGGGCGGGATTGACCGTTTGGCTACATGGTTGACGCTACTCTCAGTCTCGTGGAGTTCACGGTTAGAAATTCCGATTCCTAAGGTATGTTTGTGTGAGCTCGACGGAATGCCCGCGAGACAACGTTCAAATAACAGGTACTCTGGGTGACACCCCTCAGGGAAACCACTCATACCCATTGTTCCGAAGAAAACATTCACAGACTGTCCCACGTGTGGAAATTGTAGAATACTGCTTTCGGGGTGGGAAACTGGAGTCCTTGGAGTACTGACAGTATACTCGGAGTATTAAGTATAGTGGGAGTATCTGTGAAGGTCTTCACCCAGTATAAAGAAGGAGTGGCAGCCCCAAACCGCCACTCACATGTAATGGACGGCGTTCTGGTCCGTAATAATATTCCTAAAAATCATCCATGAAAACATCACCTATATCCACCGTGCGCCCCCTATTGTACGCGTAAGCAAGTGGGATATCATTGCCAGTTTATTGTATTGATCTGTTGAACAGCGGCATAGGTGTAAACCCTGCCGCTGCTGGCGAGCAAACCGAACGAGGGGGACGATGCCGACACGGTTCCTGGGGTGGCAGATCTCCATTTCGACTACTGTAGCAGGCGGAACCTGTGTTACCTCGGTTGGCGTTTCTCATTGTTGACCTTCGTCATTATTCTCCCCTGTGTTTCTTTCCCTCGCTTACTCGCCTTTGACATGTATATAATATTTATTTACGTTTTCGTTGGAGTCGTCAATCAAGCCTCCACTCTGTCATGCGAACTTTAAACTCGTGCATATTGTTTTCTGTAGTTTAGTTTATCTTGATATCGTATTGCGTGATTTCGATCGTTTCCTTTTGTATATCGCATATTGTCCCTCTCGTCAAAATTGTTTTTCTCCACACTACTGTGGCTTAAGTATTCGATCTGTGTATTTCATCCACCCCTTCCCCGCATATATTTCCTGTCAGCCCTACAATATGCGTTGTTCTGTTTGTACACCGTATATACTTCATGTGTTCTCTATGCTTTTTCAATCCTCTCCATGTGGTTGTGTTCTTGCTTGTTTCTCTTTTGCTATTTTAGGTGGTTTGCGGTGTGCTCGACGCATTCTACGATATAATGCACAATACGTTTGAGGAGTGATATTCCTCACCATGTAATGGATTTTGGAGGGAAATAGTATGTATGTGCTACCCGATGCTTTACACATATCCCACGGCCTCAGTATTCAATGAAAACCATTTCGCCACAAGAATGAAATTCCGACGTTTTTGTTTTGTGAAGGAGGCTGATCTAGAGAAACTGTTCACACAAAGAGTGCCCCCTCTATTGTGGCGCCCTACCTCTTGTGTGGCACGCGTCTCTCTTTCGTGCGCAGTGCGTTTGACAGCTTGCTGGTAACTCTACGGAACGCTTGCGATGCACACGTTTGTCGGTTCTGTGGCTTGCAACCCCGGAACTTACGAACTTGCTCCTTCATCAAAGGACAAGCGTCAGTACACAGCCTAGTCTAATTGAATATCGACGGGGCGGGAATAATGGTTCAGTCGGACACCAAGCACACACGCTTGCAGCGGTAGACGTCGTGGTACTTGGTATATACGTAAAACGTAGGCGATTATGCAATACTACAGTAGTGTGTTTACCATACTATATATCGATTGGAGAATAGGGGTAGGGGTGGATGGAAGTATTAAATTAATGATTTGAGGTAGTGAGGTAGTGTGGATTAAATAATTCGAACAAAAGAGGGGGACGGCATAGGAGACATCCAGAAGACCCACTACACAATGCGTGAATGGATGTGTTAATACATCGATCATGGCCCAGGCACGTACATGATATGTGGTACCAGGTTTTCGATGTCGTAAGTAACGACGGTTTGCGGTGTGTTCCATTTGAGACTCACCAATGGTTGAAATGTGGTGTCGTAGCCTGTCTCTCAAGTATGCCGTCACAGGTTGAACCGAGGGACTCCCAGGTAACGTTGATGGTGTCAGCGAAGTTTACCTGTGCTCGAGAGAACAAACAGGGTAATCTCCTGGGTATTGCTTTGTTTGGGAAATGGCCCTTTTGTGAGTGACGTGACCAACGTTCATCTGGAAGGAGGGAGGGCGACGTAAAGCCCACTTGGTCCTCCTACCCTATGAGTTTAGGTATATTTCCTGTCCGGTCTGTCACACATTTCTGCGATACACGAGGCGAATCTCAATCGTATACGACACTGACAATCTCGCTGAGTATCGTATATCGGGCGAACCAAACAGCTTACACACAGACGAAAGCATATGCCGGGGATTCCAACGTACTAATCGGGCTATATCAATGTTACAGCTATATATACGTGGGGTACATAACACAATGAACGTTGCACACTTAGGACATCCAACTTATTTGTGAGGTCACGCCGGTGCGGCGTCTTCGACGTCCTACCGGCACACGATACTAACAGCGACGCCTGTGCCCGGATTCTTGATTCGGCTTTCTTGTGCTGTCTTTTCCCGTTCCGCTCATCTACCAGAAGCAAACTAGCATCCCCGTTTCCATCTACCTGAACAACAATCGTTATCCCATATATTGCTGTTTTGCCCCCCCCCCCCCCTCCTTGGTTCGGAACTGCTACCTGCCTTGAATGCGGATGCAACCTTTTCCCACCACCACGCATGGCTAAGGTTTTTACCCTCTACGCTTAGCTGCAGGCGATCGCCCCCCCAATGGGTGCAACGATCCCCGCAAACAAGCCCCCCCACCTGCGCACTGGCAACCCGGTGTCCTCGCCGCTTTTCCTGGAGAATTGGTGGGATATGCTATATTATGGTGTTGTTCCTCAAGCTTACTTCTCCACCAACCGATGAACGGAAATGCCTAAGAAACGACGAACGTTCCGTCGGTAACCATACTGAGGCTGCACCGTGTTGCCTTAGCCCCAAGACAAAATCATTGTATACCAGACCCCAACCTCTCGAACACTGTGTTTCGGCGTTTGCCTCCTGAGTCGAGGTCGCACGCTTGCAAATTTGCGGCAATTTTTACGCCACTCGGCCGAACGCAGAAGAGGTGGCCTTTAGAAACTTACGATCGATTGACCTACCTGTCAGGCTACTGCCTGCGCTCGTGGTTTCGCGCAGGTACATCAGCTCGGCCACGCGCTAGAAATTTTATCGACTACCGTAATTGTGAAAGACGCGTTGCCTCTACATTCCGTCTGTGGTCACGCTGCCATCGTTATACTATAGGTATGAAACTGCCAGCCTTAACCCTACACCAGTACAAACAGTACGAGCGAACGATTGGGTGCCCCGAAACCTACGAGGGTACCTTGAAACACTCATACTCTCCTTGTAACTAGCGTCCCTGCTCTATACCTACTTCTCGGTCCGTGGTCTTGCTCTCCGTTCTCGTTGGGTGTACGTCGAGCACCCCACATGTTCTGAGTTTTACCGATGAAATGTTTGGGCTAAGGCAGCGGCGTGAACACCGTACTGGTACGGTACACCATGTTATCAGTATGTCTATTCGAGTTATGCTGTCCTGTGGAGGCTGAAATACAACAACCTACATGTAGAACATAATAAGATCTATGTTTGGCGACAAGTGAAAACTTCGGATTTGCTTCTAAATAGTTTCATCTGTTCAATGGTTGGCTTGAATGCGTACACTGGAAAGAGGCCTTTGCAATACACAGTACTCCTCGGTTTTGATACTTCCCAAGCCCTACAAAACGACACCTCGCCGTGCTCCGGGCCTTTCGGGTGCCGTCCGGTGCGGTGCCTTGCGTTGCCGTGCGGCTGTCCACAAAAACGCGCTTCTTACGGTGTAATAATGACCCACCGTTTCCTATTGCATGGCGTATCACCGTTTCCTATTGCATCAACCGGTTTGCGACGTCAGAGGTCGGCTGGGAACGCCAAACGGTGAAGTTGACGGCAACCCATACGGCAACATCATCGACCACTACATGGTTGGCGGATGGGGCTCTTGGCATGCCAACTTCAAGTTATGGCCTCGTGCGATACAGGCGCGGCGTGGTCCTACTCACGCTGAGACGTGCGTTACAATCACGTTCACACAGCTGAAAGGACTAAACGTACGATGTTTTATCTTTATCCCTGGCCGTAAAGCACATTTGCCCGGTTCCGAGCAAACGAAGTGTAAGCAAGGGTTTCGGGTATGTTTGTCTCGTCTGGCTAGCGAAACAACCGGGGCTGCACTGTATTTCCTTCCAGTCGTCATCTATCTACGTGTCCGATTCGATCACGTTGCAGTTGCGGCGGACTCCGCCCAGTGTCTGGGCTACTCGTGACAACATTAACTATGGTCAACATTTTGCAAGAACAATAAGCCAACAATCGCAGCTTTGATGCCCCTCTGTCTGATGCGTAGAAATTGTCAGGAAGTGTCCCCTCCATGACCTTGGCAGGCGTTACCGCCCGCCAGAGCGGGGAACGAGTCACCCTATTTACGAGAAGACGTCTGGGCGAGCAGTCGAGTCAGTTCAGGCAGCTGTGACATCCAAGCAACGCGTCAAGTAAACCCGTGTGAGTGCCCCGACTAAAGCCGGAGATATCCCGCATAACATGTATCGACTCGTAAGATGGCTTCCCCGTGGCATAAGACGTACACCAAGTGTCGATGGCTTTACCTGAGCGAAGCAATCGACAACGTTTTTACCTTTAGTCTGGACAGACCCTTGGTTCATGCCTTCCTGCATCGTAAGGCCGCGGGTTGGTCATGTAATTTTGACCCGTAGCTCTTCGACAGCGTATGTTTCAGAGCAGGCTCAATGTATGGCTATCGCCGAGCGGTACGGTCTCTGTCCTACATATTTTGAAGATGGTAGGGTGGGTCATTCCGGAATTGTCCAGAAGAGCGTTAGTTCAAAGAGCCTCCACCACCAAAGGCTCCGACCCGCCTCGCCGTGTGGAGTCTCCTTGTCCATGTGATGCGAGGAATGTCGACTAAACGTTCGGGGGGCAACTGGAGTTGAGTGGATTGAGATCGATGGGGCTTAGCTAACAGAGACCGAGAAAAACGCATACACCAATGCAACAACATATGTGCTTGAAAACTGCAGTAATAGTGCTGCCCGACACACCGGTTCACAGGATTTACTACTCCTACCGAGACAGCCACATAAACGAAAATCATGGCGCTTTTCCTGCTCGACCCTGTGACGGGGTCCGGGTAGTAATCCCTCTGGTAGAAAAAAGCAGGCAGCTTCGCCTCTGAGATGACGCGACAGCTGCCTCTACACTTCGAGCCTAGACCTGATTTACTTCCTGTAGGCAACGCTGGCACCACCAGTTTTTTTAATCGGAGGAAGGTGCGCGACATGGAACAATAATCTGCTCTACAAAACAGTCACTGTCCGACCCGCCGCTTTAGCACGAATACGCTATACTTGGAATCTATAAGATACAAAATAAAACTAAGGTGCGACTCCGGAGTTGGCCGTGAGAGAAACGCGGATGCTACTTCATAATTCATATCTGGAGTTCGCGCTGCGAATACATAGTTACTGGGCGGTCCTGTAAGTCTGGATGAACGCTCACGGTAGGGCAACAGTAGAAAGGGTTCACACGATGGGCCATCCTGCCTTGGTGACTCGAGGGCGACTCTGTGGTTTCTTCGTCAGTCGAGAGGACAGCGTTTCCGTGCTGGTTGTGGTTGCTGCGCCTAGCCAAGAAGATAGAAGCCCCCAACCCGGACCGTAGCAGGAGTCGGCACGGCAGGCAACGCCACAAAAACAGGTCACACCCCTAGCGCCGAAGGCGACGCGCGAACAACCCGCCAGGAGTCACAACAACCGGATGGGCATGGTGCCAGTTAAACGGCAGCAATCGTCATGAGGAGAAAGGTAGATAGCGCCGATAATATATGCCTGGTGCATTTTCAAGCACGGTATGCACGGCCATAGCCTATCGACATGGACCTTCGAACATATTCGGCTGCACGCTACGAAGATGTTGTACGCTGCACGGAATCGTCTCACCTGATTTAAACGCACGCGCAACCTGACGCACTCGTGCTGCGACCTCAAGGAAAAGGCTTATAATTCGTTGGAATCGAGACAGGTCAACACGAGGGGTATCCGAGACTGTTACCGATGCTGTGTGGTACGATAGGGATATAACATCTAGGCCATAATTATTCTGACTGCGGGATATGCTTGAGATAATTACCCATCACCGCTTGAATGTCGTTTGCGTATTACACACCAAGCCTCGATGTCGCGTGCGACGCGGGCTACATGCGGTACGGGTGGCATGTTTTTGCCAATCTGTCTCTGACTCACCGGGGGTCCCCTAACAAAACACTCTACCTGGTACCCAGTAAGGCATATGCCCAATAAGGCGTATGCCCTATATGCCATACAATATTGTTCGAATACCATCTGTGTGTTTACATGTCACTCGTTGTAAAGCTACAGTAGACCATCGGGTTTCACTTTCACTTTTTCTCAGGCTCAGTTTGTTTGAGTGAGGTATTTACATCCGACACTATAATCGAGTGAAAACCCCCCACCTCAGAAACAAACGTAGGTTGCACCTCTTATCGTAACATGTTTCGTGCCACGGAGATGGGCAATTCACATAACTCTCAGAATCATAATAAATCACGTCAGAAATGTAAGCAATTTTACCCAGCACATACCCTCTTACGTTTTGTTCCTATACATTTATTCCTGTGTTTTATTCCTGGTAGGCATGACCTATACCTATTACTAGTCTACGGCATCGTTCACCGTGTTGCACTTTCATTTGTATCAACGTCAGCATTTTCAGTTGGGGTATAGAGCCTTTCCTGGAAGAAGCCTCATACAGTATTTGATGCACCCTATGGGAACATATCATTTGAGATGGTAGCATACAACAACTGGAGGAAGGCAACTAGACGGTGTTCTGGATAAAAAACAAAACAAATTGCCGGCGAGGGCGTGTGAGGTAAGGCAGATTTATATAAGGTGGGACAAACAAAATGCGCATAATATAGTTCCCAGGTACCTGGTACCAAGCAAAACGGATGCACACACCAGGAGTGACAGCAAAGGAAGGCGCCAGGGTGCCAATCGTTACCTACAACGCCCCCTGCGTACTGTGTACCAGGTGCTAGTCTCTTTTGTCGTCTCTCACATGCCAGACAGCAGCCGTGGGTATATGACAAACACATTGCAGCACATGGGATCGAAGTGACGAAACAATGTATTCCATAGTTTCAGTCGATACATACAGTTTTCCGGAGCAAACACATCACAGGCGAGCAACATCGCAAGGACATGCACGCGGCAGATGTCCGACACAGTATCTATCCTCAGATGATGGAGCCGTACGGTCTGAACCAAATATGTAGTCTAACCCTAATGGGCGAAAGCCGTATCAACGCGCTCTGGAGGGCCACAAAAACTACGTAAATACTCGCGAATGTCGGAACATACATGACGCCGTATGCGATAGCGGATTCAACCTTGGCAGGAAAGTCACAGGAAGTGCTTTTAGAATTCCAGACCAACTTGACATTTCGAAATCTGACTTATTCTGCGAGAAATCACTCGGGGAGCCATGTAAAACAAGTGCTACAGTAGTAGACGCATGCTATCTTAAGGTAGAGGTGCGCCATGTGTGTTTCTGAGAGTGGTCACTCGAGGAACTCCGTACGTCACCATAAAAATGGATGTTGGAGGAAAACAAAAGTGTTACTTGGATGAAAAAAGGACAGGTTTGTTCATACACGCAGTATCGGCCTCCGCTACCGGAGTGTCAAAGAACAAACCGTGGTTTATTGTACCTAAGAGAATTTGGCATGTCAGCATCGGGGATTGGGGAGCATAGAATGGTAAATGTATTTGGGGCACTGGGACCCTAAATAGCCAGTACAGTAGTAGTATGTAACGAGCACACGCGTTGGCACACCTACGCCGGCCACCAGCGAGTCAGATGGATGTCTTGCGGGAAAAGCAGGAAGACATCCGGAAGTCGGTTGGCTAGCCAACGAAGACTGACGCTTGAGCCTTAAACCCATGACCTACTCGTAAGTATCCTACGAGAAATATTGCCGCACACAACACTGAAAGTACCCACGAATGAGGGTTAAGGAGCCCGATCTTTCAGAAACGCAATCAGCAAAAAATTGCCACTTCTATCGTAGCGCGCGTTACTACTGTACTTACATAGAAAAACATATGCCTCGGCTCGTCTCACAGAGTTAATCGGTTCCAAAGGCAAACACGTGGCATCGCTCGCTACGATACCGCAATGCACCTTGATCTACAGTAAGCCTACTCCGAAAACCCTTTCATCGTGTGTAAACCCTTTCATGTGTAGAAAGTTCGGAAATAATGCGGTCTAAGCCCAAAGGTGGGCGGATTCCTACTCAGCATGTGAGTAAACATGCGGTTGAAGCGGATCGTGTTTTCTTCGTAACTACAGAGGATGTGCGGCGAACGTTGATGTTTCAGCTCACCGTATAAAAATTTCAACAGCGCGAGGCGGTAAAACCCACGATTGTTTTTCCCGTTCACGTGTATCTGAATCGCGGGATACTCCTGCTCAGCAGCTAACGACGGTGCCCAACAGTCTGGTGCTGTGCAATGTGGGTGTGAACATTGTAAAGGTATAAAGTGTGGTGCTGTGCAGATGCTCATTTATGCTTGGAAGTTGAGCTTCGCGCTACGGTTTCAATATATCGGTGTCACACTCGTACGTACCTGTACGATGCGTTGCGCTGGGGTGTGCAGCCAGTGGAAATATCGGTGTCAACGTTATGCGTGCAGTACGGTGCCGCGCCGTGCTGTGGCAAGCGCTTCGTAGACAGGAGAACGGGAAACTGAGTGTTTCCGTCCGTCAGGCGCGTTCGATGATAGCGAGTGGGTCGGCGCTAGCAGGCGTTTGATACAAACATTCAAACATGCATTATGCCATATTTATCTTACTGTATATTGAGGGAGAAAACCCGCGCCTTAGTAATGAAGTATTGCCGTGTTTGGCAGTAAGTCGTGATTGTGGAATTGTTCCATCTAGGGGCCCTTGTGACGATAAAGTGTGGCACGTGGGATCGATTACCCGCCTGATACAAAAGAGCGTGTAATGTCGGCTTTCTTAGAGTACAGTTGCGGAGCCAGTCGGAGGCTTACTGCTGTACTTGGTACTGGAATATTGCCGTTCTCGTCAGTAAGTCATTAAGTTTCTTTTGTCCACAAGAAAGTAGATGACACCTACTTGTAAAACAACACGGAAGCGGTACTTTTCCCGAAGACCACAATCATTTGTTTCTTGAAATCAAAAGTGTCCCGTATGGCACGGATTCGTCCGCAAGCCACGCGATACAGAGAGTGTACCTTCACAGTGGGTGACCTACACGGCAACCACAGCCAGCAGCCCGATAGCGTTTTCAAGTGGTATTCTTCGCGCACACTATTTTGACAGCCGATTCACATTTAAACACCCCCACCAAGCACCCGTTTGCGTTTTCGTCACATGGAATATATCCAACTAGGACAACAAGAAGAAACCTTTGGGTAGTCTCGGGTTTTGGACTATCCACATGTGTGGGTGAGGCGGTTGATGCCACTTTTGTGTCCGTTCGGTAGTTGTTTCCCGCCAGCAAGCGCAGAGGGCAGTAGCCCCCACCGTACATAATCGAAGCCGCACATATCAGATAAGCATCTCGTGTGCCCCTGATACGTGCTTATGGTACTGCAATATGCGAGGAACACGTGGCGCGTTTTTGGATTCCATTTTGTTTTCAAACGTAAGTTAAAAATAAATACACGTCAGCTGTCGGATCGACATTTTCGTCCAAGCTTGTTTATCATGGTGTATACAAGCTACGTGGAATACTTCGATCGCGCGTGATACGGGAGGTAAGACCTCGTCGGAGACTGAGATCGGTGGCCCCACTGGGTGACCGTACCTGAGCCAACAGGATGGTGTTACAGAAATCGTTCAGCCTATACTTATTATGGGCACGGACACTAATGAAATAGCAGCCTGTGTGTCGTCCCGTGCAGGCGGCAAGTTTTTTTTCCCGTGACAGCCCTCGAAACGTAATTGTGGCACATTCGAGAAGTAATTGTGACGGAGCTCTGTACTCTAAAGAAATAGGAGTACTCGATTCGAATAATATGATTTATGATACACAACATGGAGAACGAATCTCGGTCCTACTTATATCTCCTCTTTAGGGAAAGGTTAGGTGCCATTGAAAATTAGGGTGTGACGAGTCGGAGCCAAGAACAATCCCTGTGAACCTCAAAATGTGTATGTCGGTGGTCTCCATAATTTCCTATGTACTGTGCAGTAATAGTAGTCTGTAATAGTAATATGTTGTTGTGCACGACTGTACCGTATAGAGGTTTTCGTCCCCGCTATTCTTGGTGTTGGTGGTGATACGTTGGCCCTGGTGGTACTCGTAAAGGTAAAGTAGTTGTGATCTCCGTACTTGTCAAGGCCAGTTCGAAATGTTGATTTCTCGCTGCCGATTGTGACACCCTTCCCGATTCTGCGGGATGCCGGTGCTGCTTACCCTTTCGGATGCTGGCTCTCGATGGGTTGGTTGACCCATGCCACGTCGACCTTATCAACAGTATATTGTGCTCAAGCAACGCGCTCATTTTTGTGAAGCGAAGGGTGGATATTGAGCACATCTCCAGCAAGCACTACAAAACGCATCGTTTGTCAAGCCTGAACAGACCCCTTCTCGTAATGTCGGCTTGGGGCAGTGAACACAACTTTAGCGTTCGCTTGCCGTAGGGACACACTAACGTTTACGCGCGGCGCCCGGTAGCCCCGTGAACCTAAACCGTCTACCTTGCGTTCGCTATCCATCGACTTCGCCTTTCTCTTGCAGCTTCGTTCCTAGTGTCATGCCGGCGCCATGGTCATTGGTACAAATACACGTGGACCGGAAGCGTAGCGATAGCAGCCGTTCAATGCGAAGTGCCGCTGTGGGCCCGCCCGCAGCAACTCACCGTAACACCATCGACCTGGAGAGCCAGCCGGCTGTTGCTAAAAGGGTTTCTGGGGCCGTTACGGCCACCGCCGTTCCGGAAGGGGGAAAAAAGGGTGACGCCGATGCCGACGAAAGACAGGACGGTGTTGATATGCAGATATCTGTGCTAACCTTCATGAAAATCGTGAGTCCGGCTACAACTTATTATACATTCGCTGAGTCATATCGTCGACATTTTACGAACACCTTCAGGTTCGCTGTGAGCTAGGCCAGACCAGTTGGTAGGTCTAAGTTGTAGGTTATTATATAGTGCGTTTGACGGCACCTGTACCGATTGGATTCAAATATTTAGTATTGTATACGTAAAATACTGAATACAACACGGTGGCCCACACACAATATACGGCAGGACGAGCAAACAACACCACCCCTGCTGCCCTATAGTACGCCTCTGGGCCCCCTAGGCCGTTCGTCTTTCCCATGCCGTGTGCGCACGAGAGGTGGTGAATACGCCCTCGTTTTGCGTCCCCCCGGAATGATACCAGTATATAGAAACATGCATGTGGCTTTGACTCGGGCTGCTGTAGTATGCACATACACGGTAGTTCCAGCCGTGCAACCACCAGACGGCCCTCACTGCACTACAGTAATTTCCGCCATGACTATCCCTCGCAGGTGACGGTTCTTTCAGCGCTGTACATGGCCGTGAACCCGTGGTTCTTGATGTACGACGCCGACACGGGAGACATCTGCCCCTACACGTGAGGCTGGTGCCGCCTGTGCCACCTCAGGGGTAAACTAGCCTAGATCGTACCCAACCACGGTGGTGTGCAACCATTCTGTTTCAAGTGTCAGCTCTGATTTGTTAATTCGACAGTCAGTGGATAGTCGAAATCAAGCGGTGGGAGTTTTCACCGGCAGGAGCCTGAAACAGTACCTAACACAAAACAATACTGTGCTGGGGTCGGAATATAATGTACCACGTGGTTGAAGGCCTACGGCAGTTGGTGTGCTCCTCGTTCTTCTATGTGAATAACACGATATGACTAACACGAACAACATAAGCTATGGTTGCTGCCGCTCTCATGTCTCCGGCTGTTGTTTCGCCAGGGTGCTCTGCGCAACAAGCACCGTGGAAATAATTCTCCTAATGGGGTCGCGCCTTTCTGCAGGGGCACTACTGGCGAGCCTCGCGATATCCATCCTCTCCAAGTGCTACGCCACGCGTTCGTTCTTGCACCACTCCTGGATCGGCGCCGTGCTAGACTTCGAACCATCTCATACTGCCCACACCTGTGAGTAATTACGACAGGCATCGTCGTTGTTCCAGGCACCGCTCTACTGAAAGCGTGGAGCAAGCCACCCCACGTTCGGGGGGTGGTGCCGTATTTCCCGAGCTCCTCACAGGTGGAGTTCAATATCCCACCCGAAACATGAAATCGAAGAAGTTTGTTCGTGCACTCTGCCCAAACGTTCTATGCGCTAGCCTTAAATCACAACTCGCTCGTAAACTTGTTACACTAAACCCGGTAGTCGTTGATTTAAGGGACTCAACGGGTCATAACTGTTTAGGCAAAACGTCTAATCTCTACCATGGAAATGTTCGAACCTACTCCCCGTCATCTTTCATGAACAACTACCTTGGTCATATCGGAGAGTTTGCCCCCTTCACATTTGTTTGAAAGTTGGGGTGATCTCATCGCAGCCTCCGCCCTGTCGCGCATCTTGGCCTTGCACTCGCTCTCTGACAGATTTCGGGTATTTATCCCTTGTGGCGGCCCTGGAGCACGGCGCACTGCACTGTGCTCGCTTCATCTACGCGAAACAGGCGAATCTCATCTACCAGACAGCTACAGGCCGTTCGGGCGTCATCGGGTGCCTTTTCCTGCTGCCCATAGTGCTGCCTATGAAAACGGAATACCTCAGAACCAAGGTGTGGGGAGCGGCGGACCGTGAATCTGACTTTATGTATGCGCTCATTTGGTACTCTTATGTACTCGTTGCTTGCTTTTCACGCGCCCCACACGCCCCACGCGCTTCATTCTACTTGCAACTCCATGACAAGGGAGGCTCGGTAGTCACGACTACGGCAGATGTTAATTCACTGCCACTAAGAATATGTTGCCCAGATTAGTGAGGCCTGCATTTCCCGAAAACGTGCCACCGCAAATGAAGGTTACTCTCCTACCTTGGCATATATATGCTCCTGACGGTTTTCTGCTTTTGGAGTTTTATCCCTGCCATATTCTTACTAATGGTTTACATGTCATTGCTCGGGCATGTGCCGCTTCGCTGCACATGTCATCAGTACCCGGTGAGGTCATAGCTGGGATAAATCCTATTGTCGCCAAGTGAATTTTCGAGTTTCCGGCTTGTCTATCGACGGACAACTGGATGTCTAGGGCGGTCGTACAAAAAATGATTGTTCAAAGGGCACTAACTTGGGATACGTCGCCCTTTGATGTCGGTTTCGCGGGAAACGCTCCCGAGGTTCTTAGGTTAAATTTTCATAACTTACCACTCTGGTCCAGTACACAGATACCGTTGGGGTATTCTGTTATACACGGAGGTACCAGTTAAAAAGATAAGACTGTAGGGTGGATGCCATAACGTTGTTGGTTTACATAAAACACAATAAGAGTACATATATACGTAGAGTAGGAGACGCAAACAAAAACAAATATCCGGGTATGTCCGTGGATGCTTGTCTGGCATCCTTGTTTATGAACCATTGGTTACCTTTGTTAGTAACGTTTGGCGAGTTTCCTCTGGACACTGTTTTACACCTATCGCCACGGTACGCAGCAGCAGAGCTTATGACCATAACCTTCATAAGGCAAACGGCTCGTCGGCGTCACTTGTTTTTGTTGTTCGACTTACTCTTGGACGGGAAACGAACGTCAACGTTAGGCGATGTTGACGTCCTACAATTACGTGTTTTGGTTTTAGTTTTGGCGATTGGAAACGGAAAGAAAATGCACATCCAGTGAAAACATGCTTTCGAACACCTCTATCGGAAGGTACTCCCACTGAAGCAGCCATCAGGTGAGCTCCATCTTTTCGCGGTTAGGTCGACAGGATGAGGGCTTCTATGTGGTTTTATGGCTAGGTTTTGCGTTATTAGAGCGAGGAAGCTCAACGTAGACACAAGGGATAAACACCGTTATTATTGCTTTCTTCGACACTGCATTTCTGTAAACACCCAGACGTCAGCTGCATATTGGACCAGAATGGCACTTAACATGTGCCCCACACAAATGACCTCGTTCGCCCTGTTCGGTCCCTTTTTAGATTGGACAATCTCCCGTTACAGCAGTCCCAGTCTTGCCTGAGAAGCGCTCTTGTATTGTTGCTGGAATTTGCAGATATCGTTCCAAGTCAGGAAGGTCCTGCATCTACTGTACATTCCATTGACAGTGGCCCTATGCTTCCACAGCACCACCTTCCGCTACTTCGGGTCTATCCTCGTCGTGTGGGCTATCCTCGACCGCGCGTACTTCACCACCAAACAGTGAGTATGCATGTACTCACGCAATAACACAGGCTCTAAGTGGTTGTAACAGGCCAGTCTTGTCGTGAACCCTATTAATAGTGAGGTTGGCGGTGTGAGACGTTAGGCGGTCGGCGCTCAATAGACCACTTACTGGCTTATTTATCACAACATCAGCTCGTTGGTCAACCTATAAGTGGTATCTGACGCGTGCTACGGTAGAGGTAGCACTTTTTGGCTTAATCGTTTTCTGAACGATCGGGCCCCTTAACCCGAATTCGTTGGACTTTCATTTTTGTGACGAATACAGCTTCAGAGTATACTTCGGCCATGAGATTTCGCATCCGGCAGCACTTTTATTTTTCTCCAAAATCATTTTTTCGGTGAGGTATGACGCTCCTTAAGTGAGGAGCTCATAAAAAACATAGTGCACCTCTATCGTAGCATGCGTCATCTGCCCGGACCCCCAACGGTCTCATCCTGAATGGAGGTAGCCCAACGAATGAGGTATACTCTACGGTGCTGCAGCAATGTCGTCGCTTTGATGGTCACTTTCATCACTGCGGTTTTCCCGCCTCAGCAGCGCCACACAGTGCACGCCCCATGATAAGCTTTGTGACCGAGAAGCCGAAAAGCTAGCAACGCAATCACCGCTGACGTCTCACAGACAAACCTCTACTACGCGCTCTTTAATTGGGTTACATCGAGCTCATCGTCGTGCCGGCCAGCGTCACAGTGTGTGGTCTTCCAACTTTAATCGCCCCACTCGGGATCCCCATGGTGCAGTTTGAACCCTTGACGTGGACATGTTTAACCTTCTTGCCCACTTCCGGTTGTGTACCATTGCTTCCTGCTGCAACTCAACCAGGACCTTTCTTATTGCGCACCCTGTTTTTCAAGCTGTCGGGCGCGGAACGAGGGTGATTCTGGACCTGCCTTCGTGAGTACCTCGTGGCGAGAGCGTGTTGCCGTCACGAACCCCACCTGTACTGGCTTGTTTCTTAACCCCCCACCCACCCCCTTCGGGTCAAGACAACTTATCTCTGTCCTGTGGGATCAAACATATTTTTGCTTCTCCCGTTTGAGCCTTCCTGCGAGGAGCGCACCTGTCAGTGACCCCCGTAGAATCAATTGATTCCCGTCGGAACTTCTTCGTAGTGGTTTCAACCCCGTCTCAAAACGCCAGTTTTGACTAACGTGCCCGTTGCGTTGCCAACACTGCGGCGTTTCATCAGGGGATATACATTTAAGGCAGGATCATACATTTACGTCAATTCACCAATGATCAGCCGGAGTGAGTGGCACCCGTTTTCAATCATACAAGTGCCCGGCGAGGTTTCCAGGGCAACGTTCTACGCAGAGGCGGTACGTGGAGAAGCTGCACCGATTGTTGGCGTAGTGTTTGCTGAGGTAGCAATGTCTCGCCACTACAAAGCTTGCCGCGGCACGTAACGTTGCTCACTTCGTATGAGAATACTGCGTGCTTGCTACTCGACCATGCGCAGCGCTGCTTTGCAATCAACGTTGCTCTTGTCCGTGGTGCCAGATTCTTTGTTTGGCGAGAAGGCGGTACCGTGCTTGTTGGTTTATAGAAGCCATGCAGGCAGTTATAGAGGTGCAGGAATTCTAGCTCGCCCAGCTACGTGCGCTATTCCCCTAATCGTTTTTGTTTGATTCTCATCCTAAGTGACTCCTCTGGCGACGACAGACAAAAGTGCGCCCGCAGGCTTTCTCCAACAACCTTTCATGCGACGGAACCTAACCTTTCGCAGCGTTCGGTCGTTCTGGTCCAAACCTTCGAAAGGTAGGAGACTGGACCCAGGCACTGTTTCACCAAGGCCTTGAACAGCCTCGCCTTCCGCTGTGGATAACCGCGGCACAACCCAGCCTGATGGAGAAGTCCATCTACTACGACAACGGTAGGGAGAATGCGTAAGCCGCACAAGTTCGTGGCAGCGATATTAGCACGGTTCGCCACATACTTGTGTATATGATTCGTATGCGATTTGGGCAGCATGCTTCTTAACGAAAGCGAAGCATGACGAGTAGACATTCCTCTGAGTCTGAACACTGTTATAATCCTTCCAGGGCGTAAGATTATATGTGTCAAGGCACCGAGCCGTACTCGAGGGATAACGTCCCTTTCTTTTAGACGTCGACGCTTTAGCACGACCGGTACCAAACGTATTCGCACGTCTGGAGTGTCTGACCCACCGAACGACACCCGCTTCCCCGACCTTCGATTGATTGCTGCTACCGTTCGTAGCCCATTGCGAAGCTTGATATGTATTTTATAATAATCCTGGCGTTCTACCGTTTTTCCCACGTTATACATTGCTGGTGTACCAGGGGAAGGATTTCACGATGGTCCTCTGATGTATAATGTACCCGTTACACGCACTCCCTTCCCGTTTCCCGCACGTTGTGCCTTCGGATACCGCATCGCATCCTTCGCCCACAACAGTTGTGCTGGTGTGCACCGGGGCCGGCATTACACCCGCTGTATCAATCATTGAGAGGTGATGTGAATAAGAGCGTCGTGCAGTAGTCTATCCTCACAACACAATTAGAAGGGGTTCAAACGGAGGGATTATTCGATGGCGGTGGGGGTCAACCGGTAGGTACGGCCATGGTATGGCATCGTATATGTGTTACGTATGTATGGGTTGTGGAGCGATATCCGGAGATCGATTTACAACTTGTTGTGTTGGACCGGTCTCCTCGCCCTGGTTCAATACGGCTGTCGAGCACGAACCGCCACGATTAAAATACTTTATTACGCCCCACGCGGGCTTGTACTGCTTCTGCGTTGCGCCTTGTCTGCCCATAATGCAAAAGCTGCGTTTCTAACGCATGCTGCCGCAGAGGAATAACCTAGTGTGTACGGGGGTACTCGATTGAGGAGTTCTATGTCTCACCTATTGACCTGTTTTATGGACCATGGTACGCTTTACCCCACAATGAGTAATCCCACGGCCTAATAATAAGCTATTAATGCTAAGGTAGGGCTTTACCTGCAACCATCTGAAGTTCCTCGCATGAGGATATCCACACCCCACCTAAAACTGATTTTTGATACAATATGTAGGCTTAAAAACAGATCCCTAACCACATGGCCTACGTACTAACGAAAACTACTACTGCGCAAATCACAATTGGGATACAGTGCAGTCAAGGAGCTCCGTTGGTCAGACCAATTTCAGCCAAAACGCGCGAACCCTATCGTAGCACGCCCCCATATCATAGTGCAGACCGAAACGGGATTCCATCATTCTCGGGTAGTTCTTCAGTTGGGGACGCCCGTCAGTCGGAAGCACTTTGACCATATCATGCTACCCATATCGTGCCACAAATCGTTTGTTTGATCCAAGCCTCGGGTGTAAACCTAAAAAGAAGATCGGTCGCTCGGAGGTATCCATGCTTATCGTGGACTAAGCCGGTGGCTGGGTGCAGCTTTAGTAGTTACGTCTTATTTATTTCCGTACTGTCGATACATACGATTTCTTGTGAACCCCACCCTTGTAGTTGGGT
Source organism: Saccharina japonica (assembly GCA_008828725.1). NCBI lineage: Eukaryota > Phaeophyceae > Laminariales > Laminariaceae > Saccharina > Saccharina japonica. The sequence continues at coordinate 174,252 of MEHQ01000427.1, forward strand.
TGAAATGATGCGTTATTTAGGGACCCCTGCGCAACCTGGTTGGCCTACGCCGGCAGTATAAGTGGCCGCATATGCTGTATGCCGTGCAACGTTATCCGCACCGTGTTATCACGGCACTCATGTGGATGATTGCCATGCTTCATCACGGGGTCAACCGCAAATGCTTGCCGCTATATATAGGCCGTGGGTTTAATTAAGTTGCCCCGTCCGAACCTCCCGTAACCACATAAACGGATGAAAGGTTTACCAAGCGAAAGAACATCCACCTGCTATGGATGTCGAGAGACAGCAGCATGGTGGCGCTATTCGAAAAACAGGTATGACTGCTGAATGGCACGAACATGCCCCAGTTGGGTGTTTATGGAAGCGTGACTAAGCTTAAGGCATCACGCGAAATGATCGTTCATAAACACGATTGCCCACGATGCTACGCGTAGTGCTGCCGCAATGCGGTGGGTCACATGGACACAATAAGACCCCTGCCTTGGCACTCCGACTCACAAATACAGAATGAACGCACTCAAGCTAATTTACTATAGGACGGCGCCTCTAATAGTCCACTTGGAAAGTATCGGTGGTGTCAAATATTTCGGTCATGCTTACCACACACATAGTAGAGCGCAGCCTACAAACGTCGTGATATTACTGCTGCTCTACGTTTGTGGGTGTAGATAATCTTAACGATCAAGGCGCCTGTCGTCCCACCTGTGGCAGATCATAGATCTTACAAAACCGCACTTGCACCCCAAAATTAGTACCGTAAGTTAATATACCCTCTTTAGGATATCGTCACTGCGTCGTGCTTTCACCCTCTTTGGGCTGCTTGGCGGTATCAGTGCTTGCTCGCCGGCTAAACATCAGTGCTTTTGTGATTCGCTTGGTTGTCGAGAAGCTCCGGGAGGTGAAAAGCACGGTTCACATTACTGGGAAGCAGACCAAAGAGACCAAGAACGCTCTCCAACGGCTGCTGCGTTCTTCGAACAAAACCACGAGCTCCATCCAGAGAGATGCACCGCATCCGTGCTACTGCCACCTCCACGTGAGTGTTTCGCTCATTCTTAACAGCTCAGGCGTATTCCCTTCTACCCCATAATATATCTCGGGCAAAATAACAATTGTCTCGGTTGATCAACGAACCCCCACGTAGATCAGCATAAATAAATGCCTGGAGTGTGACACCCGGTTGGTTGATTGCGCGGCATGCAGGGCACGGTCGCGACGTACAACAAGAGCTTTGGGTCTATCCCACCGTTCGAGTCCTTCGCGTCTCTTTCACCGAGAATCAGGTGAGTCTGTGCTGTCTACTGGGCAAGGGCCGGACTCGGCGTTGAGCTGTGACAACTGTCTATGGGAACATTTATTTGTTTCAGCATCCCACACGTTTGTGATTGTGTATTGGCGGCTATACAAACACCGATTTAGGTAGATCGTCAAGACGGAAGGCGTGTCCAAAACAACTGTTTGAGTTAAAGTGCGCATGTGTGGTGGGTCGTATGCCTGTGCGAACATTGATGCTCTCAGGGTCCTTGATCAAGCCCGATTTTTGTGAAACATGACGTACTCGTACCAGGGCGGATAATACTAGCGACACGTCCGACGATGAAACGAAGATTGATCACCGCGACACGGAAGACCCAGACTTCCTTCCGCCTAAGGAACAGCTTTTTGTTGATGCAAGAAGACCCTCGACAGACTCGGTGAGCTCATCGACATGCCCGACGCTGCAAAGATAGGGCGAATGGGGCATGATATGCTTGCAGTCTTCAGCCAGTAAACCTCCTGTACACCAGTCATCGCCGCCGTGCTTGTCGGTGTTGGTCCGAGGTGGTGATAGTATCCGACCGTTATCTGACGTGCTCCTTCCTATGGAGCTAGTTGCGTGCGTGGTGACCGAAAAATATTATCAAATAGCACGATTTCAGGGTAAACATTCAGACGAGACTTACGTTGGTCTCCGACATCAAGTAAACATCTGCACCATACGCACAGAAGTTCCGCTGCCTTCGATGGGTTCGCAATTGTATGCACTGCGTGTATATTGAGAAGAGTAAAACCCACACGAGTTTGGTACTCGTGGCACGGCCCTCTTGTCGCATCGATCCTCCCGCCCTCGCGCTCCCTGGCCCTTTTGCTGCCCCGCACCCCATCTTGCTATATACCACGCAATCGCTGAAAGCGGGGTCAGCGGTGCTTCAGTAACTCGACAACTATGGCAACCACGGGTCCGGTGACACTGGTGTTTGGACGCCCGAACATCGGTAAATACCTAACCGAGGCGTTCGCCATGCATGCAGAACGTGGAGAGCTGCCTTGCACCGATGAGGAAATCAACCAGGGCCTATGTGACGCAATGGCGGACGGAGTTTCCTTGGGAAGGTGTTCCGAGGAACACGAGGGGTTGAAGGATATGGAGGTAAGCATGCGAGTTCGCTCGCTGTTGAGCGTATCGAGGCCATTAATATAGATTGCTTTGTGCATATATACGTCGTAGGGACTTGTGTCGGTTAAGTTATCATGCCGTTATCATTCGTCTGACGTTCGGTGGGGCGGTGCCTCAGCGGAATGTATTATACGGTGTGCACCACTCCTAACCACGTACATGGACAACAATTTGTTTCACACCACCTGTGGAGAGGCCATTCCTGGTGTGCAGGCGGTTAGGCAACCGCCACAATAGTAGCACGCAGCAACTTTACGCCAAGTAAAGTTCCACGGGGTGTGCGGACACATGGGTGTACACGTCGGCACCGCCACCAAGTTGCTGCTCCTGATTGCGATTTTTCCTGTCCGTACAATCGTTATATTGTATCAGAGATCGAGGCGCCTGGACACCGAGCAGGAAACCTCCAAGGAGACGTTGATGAAGGCGGATGCGAAAGTCGTCAAAGTGGTCCAACAGCAGCGCCGCGGGAGTCGGGTACGTCGCCGTACTGTAGACGCACACTCGTACCGTAGGGATGCATATGGTTTGGCTGAGGCTCGTCGCTAGAGCTCTATACCCCTCTCAAATAGGTACTTGGGGGTGAATGTTGCGCGCTTACCCCGATGAACAAGCCCACGGCCTAGGTATACGCCGAACAGTAAACATGGTGTAACATGGGATTCCATTTATGCCCTCAATTGAGAAACTACGTCCGTCAGTAACAAACTGGTACAAGAGTGCTACCCACATCACAGCCCGCGTCTGTACAAACAAGTTTCGATAGCTCGTATTTACCGGTTCCCTGGCTGTACTGTGAAAACAAAACTCAGTAACGTGGGTTTGAGCACACCATGCGCTGTATAATCAATACCGATATGTTTGTTTTAGATTTATTTGTGTGGGCGGTGGGTAGATTGTAGCACCCAGGGCCTCTATCTTCACTTCTACCCAACAACGAAAGCTCCTATGTATATACTTGTACACTGCCGTACACAAACCCTAAACTTGAGTATCACACGACGCATTCGCTGAATGATGTATGCGCTACTTGGCTTATACCACGCGTTGGGCTTCTAATATCCGTTTAGCTCACCCGTCTGTTGTATATCGACCGTGAACGTTCGCTAAACACTTTCACGGTCCACAGGTCATCGCCACCCACGACGACACCCAAGACAAGGTCGTGGCCAACAAGAACAATCGAGACAACAACTGCACATTTCCATCCAGTTCCGGCTGCCCGCTCGTTCTCTACTGCGGTGCCAACCCTAAGGTTGAGGAGGTCAGTCAACGCATGTTACGATAGGTACTTGAGTATGCGCCCTGCTTTTTCTGAGAGAGTGGTCACTTGACGAGCTCTATACTTAAGCCAAAAAATGCTTTTAGAGAAACGTAAAAGTGCTGTTCGATGAACAATACCATGACCTGGCTATAGAACAAAATATATTGCAACACAAGAAAGAAATACCGACGAGTTTGGATTAGAGGGCTCGATCATTCAAAACAAATTTCAGCCAGAGAGTACTACTTCTAACGTAGCACGCGCCAGTCCGGGTTATAAGCGATGGGACTGCGACTACCTAACGTAAGGCAAACTCTCCAGTGTATGGGAGGGACGTGTTGTGCCTCGCTTTTCAGACCACACACAACGAATAGTCAAACAGGTAACCCCGGAAGGAGAAGGGACAATGCGGGGAGGGGCAAGCCATGATGCGTGGGTGGTACAGCTATGCGTATTTGGCACTTGATTTGTGAAGGCCACCTACACCATCCACATGTACAAGCAGTGAATTGTATGTATTGGTGGCAGGCACGCCAGCCATACGTAGCCTCACCTAATCCGGCATCAACGTACTGTCGTAATGCAAGCACGGTGTCACTCCACGCGGTATAAATCTGTTTCCCGACGTCGATTCCACTTTGTATGGACTCCCTCCCGATTGCCTCGACGCCCTCTGTCGTTGCGGAATACCGGAACACAAAACTTTGGGTGTTCTTTGCCCCGGCGGTGAACCGATCGAAAGGCCATCGCCAAAACGTGCGACGAGTTCGGCGTCAAATGGCAGAAGGAGTACTTCGGGGCTTGGTGAACTGCAACCAGCGATCGGGGGGAGATTCCCCAGAAGGATGCTGCGAAACGTCGCCGCTACTTCGCGCATCCAAGTTCCAGAGCAAGATATACCCAGACATATCGGACCTTCTATGAGCTCCCAACGTGGGTCAGAGGTTCGTCAGCGTGATAGACGCACGCTTGCATCGTGAGGCTAGCTAATATCCCTTTCGAATAGAACGATGACCCAAACGTCTTGCTAAAACGAAGCGCCGAGAACCCTGGCTGTGGAGCATCACACCAGCCCTCGAGATAGCGGTCACCTCGTTTCTAGGAAAGCCCGGATAACGAGAAATCCCACGGTAGGGGTGCCACTTTTAGGCTCAATATTTTCTGACCGGTTGTGCTCCTCTCGTGAGTAACCACCGGATGCCATTCATATTTCACTGGTATATTTGTTTGAGGACTACCGCATTGGACGGTTTGGTCGGGTTGCGCGAGCGAAATGTTTCTGAAATCATGTTTCGGGTGAGATATTGAGCTCCTCATGTGAGGAGCTCAGAAAATTCTGCTGCGCACCTACCGTGGGATGACTCTAACATGTGTTGAGGAAGGTCTTTTTTACTTCATAGGCACCTCGATGTACGTGTTGGGCTTGTCATGTGTGGCACACGACAGTGGGTCAAGCAATCACGGTTGAGATACCTGTTTTATGTCGCGTAATCGGGCTGTAGCAGCTTCAGCGCACTTGGGCAAGCTCACGGTAGGGATACACCGGGTTGTGGCGTGGGCGACACACTCCGAACATATTGCGTGTGGAATAGTCCGAAGGAGAAGCAGGCTTACCGTACGCCTCGCGTGTATAAGCGAAACCCGTGCAGACGCAATGGTTTGGCGTGCTTAGTAATATTTCTTGATTTGCATTGTCAGCCCGGATAGGTACCGGCTTCGACCGAAGGAAGTATTTCCTCAGACCTCTACCGGGACCACCGTGTATATACTCCTCGCCAGGAGGTACTATAGCTTCAAAGAAGATTGCTTACATGGCAATGACGGTGCGTTACGACCTCAGCAAATATTGGTTCTGGTACATTCGCGAGCTGCCACTGCAGGTGGTTCGTGCGGGCATACCGTGTATTCAAAGTGTTCCATTTGTTGAAAATATCGGCAAGGTTACGCGTAAGTATGAACATATTTGTTGTTCCAACACCGCACTTGTACGTAGTGTCCGGATACGGTGGGGGCGCGTGTCACGATAGGCGTGGCAGTATCAAGAGCCATAGAACATCCTTGGAAACCCGTTATACCATCGTACGATTGGTTCTATTGTGTACCTTGGCCGTTGGATTTTTCGTCACGGGCTAAGCGTGCATTTCTCATCAAATTCCTGTTTTGGTACCGGTAGTGAAGGGGCTCGGGACGTTTATATGGAACCCTTACCATGTAGCATGCGTGTGGGTGCAGGGAGTGTCATAGGCCGGTTGTGAAAGCTGCAAAACATGATCAATACTTCACATGTAGAAAACGCTACGAATTCGAAGGTGCCCTACCCTTAACGTAGCCGTGTTAGGTACCGTCATATTGTATTGGGCAACCGCTGAAAATACCGGTGTGCCTTCTTGGAGGGCGAAAGTTCGGAAACATTTATATGTTCCTGGATATATCGAAACGCTATTTTTCGCCCACATTTAGTTTGGGGTTTTATCGGTTCCCCCACACCAACGAACCCAAACATTGTGATTAGTTTGCATTCGTGACGTAAGCGGCAGAAGACGTCGTTATTTCTAGGCATTGTTTTATTTACTGTAGTACAAGTTCATAGTAGCCCCACCGCCAGCGTCGATCGCGGCAAAGGTGCACTGCCACGTGCAGTTTCTTCTTTAGTGTGGCGGTATATTGTGAACAACAGGTTTCAGTATGGTTTGTGGACGTCGATAGTTTCGTATAGTAGTGCCGCCGCGACGTGCGTCATTTCGTGTCGGAATATATTAAATTGGTCTTATGTCACAGACTTAGCTGGTGTCGATGTCATTACGGGTCCGTGCTACGGTTTAAGAGTGAGTTTACACGTTTGAGCCCAAATTTTGTCACGCATTAAGTTCATACCTGTCAAACTACAAGGTACCTAATAGGGTGGGATCCAGTGCTTATTTTACAATGTAGTTTGGCGAGATACGTACGTAGCCTGCGGTATTATATATATAGGGTTCAGCAGTTTATTATTTTCCAAAGTTGGGATGATTGGGTAAGGTACACATATAGCGTCGCGAAACGTTGGCGCTACTTCTGTCGTAGCTCGCGTCTTCGTGCAAGGCAGATCGGACCAGTCCAGGGGCAAACAGGTGTCTGCACCGGCATTGGATTCACGGTCACGGACGGGTTCAAGCATCAAAGTAATCCGATATATTGGTAACGCTCACCCTGACGTGGAACATGTCAGTCGAAGGTGGGTTTTGACCCACCATGAGGGGTATTTGTTTGTAGAATCCGATTCGTTTTCTTCGAAGCGTTGGTGTGCACAGGGAAGCATGATTTTGTAGCTTAGGCTTTTTGGCACTGGAAAAACGGCATGGAAATTCGGCGGTCGGTTTTCAGGTCCCTGAAGAGAAGGGAAAACGATGAATACGCCTTCTGTCACGTCGTGGAAGACTCTGTATATATCACGGCAAGATCGATATCCGTCTATTTCCACATCCTCCTTTGCAACATTGTTCGACGATTGATACGACGAGTGCGATTTCCCAGCCCCACTCCCAACTACGGAATAACAGCAACGTGCTACACCTCGATCGAGGAAGATGGACGCAGCGTTGTGTGGCGTCGCCATGAGCGCTTGGCTCCCACGTATACCACGGGGCGCTTTGGACCTTCTACACGAAGAATCAATGGCTCCCGATGACGTGACGCGAGTATGATTCGCGCTCATTTGTTGCAAACCGTTCGACCTAGACAACGTACACAACTGCACCACAAAACACTACTGTACACCTTGTGTACTCCCCAAAGACACGAAGCTCGCTGGCTTGTCATGTTACGTCGTTGCCTCTTTCCCTACAGGTTTTGCACTTCGACGATCAACGGTCCGGCTTTGCCCCATCGTATCGGCGAGAGCCCGCTTGTCAAATGGTGTTTGTTCTGTCCCGACAAACATTTTTTGTTCTTTTTCGGTGTTGACGTTCATTCGACAGATCTTCTACGAGGCCTAAACCTCTTGGGACTTTATTGAGGCCGTGCCACACTGAATGCATATTGGACACTCATTGTTACTGTTTGCATGTTGCACCTCGAAAACATATTGCTGATTGACTTGATGAACGAGATGCAGGGACCCTCATACGCACGATAGCAGGATCGCACACTGGCGCCGAAAAACAACCTTTTCATTTGTTTGCACAGTAGCTGAAACAATACAACGTTTCCATGAGGTATGAGCGCCCCCGGTAGTTCTAGTAACCTCGTACCAGAATCTAATAAAAAGAAGGCCGATTTCGCTAGTTCGCGACCTACCGAGTGGATCCTTTCTCTTATGCAAACGTTAGCCTGCCGAACTAAAGTGTTTATATAGCGTGCACACACACACAAGTCGACGCGAACCGACGAGGCAAAGAGTGTATTGAACTATTCTCGCCATATAATGGAATCTCGAGCCGTAGTGGCGAAGGGGTTATATATAGGTGCACGCTATGTGACCCTGGGTTGAAGTCCCGCAAGGCAGGGAGCTGGAGAGCTATACCGATATATGATAGATGCATGATTGAATGTGAATGCACATATCCCAGGATCAGACATACACACGTTTTGATCAGATACGGGCCTGTCAGGATCTACATACGACACGACAGGGTCCGCATGCGCACACATTACACATATGAGTATAAGAGGGTAGTATCACTCACTGGTCCTGGAACAATTTTCCCATTGGGCTTGATTTGGCCAGCAAACAATTGACCCCATAGTGTACAGTACTACACAGCAGATACATAACACGGGCATTGTCCTGCAGTAGGGTCTCCGCACGCCCAATACATGCTCGATTTACACCTCGAGCAGTATACATATTCGGGCTACATATATTTGGCACATTATGTAGCCCTGAGGGTGGTACGGCTACACTCTGATACCAGATCTCTGCTCTCAGCCACCCAGCTTCGGCTTGGCAACCCTGATCGCACGCCTAGCTGATGCCACAAGCGCCCTACGGACCCTGTGAGTGGAGGTTTCACACGCAGGGATGAGACTAAAGCTATTTGTCGACTGCATTCAGCCATCATAACCAATAAATGACAGTCCAACGTACTGGTCCTCCATGAAGCGTACGTAGCGAAATGTAGATTTTCTACCTGGTTTTCTCAAAGCATGGTTCTGAAGCGAGCTTCCCTCGATTTCGGTAGCTTTGTCTACGGCTGTGCGATGTGCACCCCAACATTCGCGTCTCAAAACGTGTTGATATCCAAGCATGTACTACATACAGCAGTAGGGTTGTTGGGCTCGCATGCTCAGACTAACGCAAGGCAAGTGGACTACTGTCTTGGTTGTCACCGTGTATGAGTGAGTGTATAGCAGCAGTAAGAACGTTATCTTGGTAGGGAACTATTCGGCCATATTACGCAGGTAAGGCAAAACTACAGTAACTACAGAGCTCGTTTTTACTCACCATCAATATTTTACACAAACAGTTGAGATATGTATTGATCAAGGTTTACCCCACACAAAAAGCAGCATCGCTACGTAGTTCCAGCACATGCCGGCCAGATCGATATATCCCTAGCAATCGTAGGGCCGTGCGGCGGTTATGACTACCTTCGGGGTGGGTTGCGTACTTGTCGCTGCACGGGCCGTGCGCGAACTTGTGTCGTGCGGAAGAAACACAAACACCATTCACACGCGTTTTCGATCATGCCTCCCAAACACAATTATCAAGGGACGCGTCACAAGACACACCTCTCCCGACCATCCGAGTGGAGGTCCTCTGGATTGCTGGCGATGTGGTGATCCGTTACCGCCGCGGCTGCCTTCGATCCTTCTCAAGCCAGACCCGCCGCTCTGTCTTCAACCTCCCTGGTGCCCCTGGTCTCTATGGGTTTCCGATGCCTGCCCTGGGCGCGGCTCCTCCGATAATCTGGTATCTAGGGATGTTTCCGTGCTCTTGGCAATCCCCCCGTGCTTGGCCCCAAAACACCTTTTCAGGAGTGGAGGCCGCGAAAGCAGGCCTTGCGTCAATGACGGGTCTCAATTGCCTCCGAAGATGCTCCGACATCTGCCGAGATTAACATCGCCCTTCTCGATATCGTCCATATCTGTCGGTCATTTAGGAACTTGGCAGGCATGAGTGAGTGACCCTGAGTGACCCCACCCTTACAGCGTTTGTCCTCCAAACGATAGAATGAAACTACGGGATAACAGTTGGAACCAATTCAACTGTGTATTCGCGCTTGGTTCCATGGGTTGGAAATCGAGATTCCGCCACGGGTGATTAACAATTGCCACGGGTGTTTATGCATCTCCCACTCACAGTATAATTCAATATGCAACAACAGTAGAGGTACGGCAACGACTCCGCCAGTGGCGCTAGCCCTGCATTATTGCCAGCATATAGTGCGGCGACGGCTCCGTACGTGCGTACACACCATCTCACCTGATGCTGGTATGCGTTCGTACCTTCCGCATCTCCTAATGCGCTTACTGCTGAACGCACGCCCCTACTGCACCTACTGACTCGGCATCAACTTATATCAAGTACAGACCTACGGCACCTACTGTTGCACCTGATACACATTAGTTTTGAGGCTGTGCCAAGCAAACGTCGTAGATGGTGATCCGTGTCGATTATACAACTACTCAACCGACTCTACTGCACAATTACATCAATGGGCCTATTTGACCATGGGTTGAAAAGCTGAATATTGTTGCCCCCGTTAGGTGGGAGCCGTCAGCTTCACGGCCACGAGCCCCAGCCCACCATGGTGCACCCGTAGTTGGCATATCTACACCGTATGGGCCGTATTGTCTCCTCGGATTGTTGTTTAATTTCTCTGTTTGTTGGAGTTGTACATGTATGAATGCATTTTTGTTCGCCAATGGCGGGGCTCCATGTTGCCCGGGCTTCGCTCGCTCTACGAGCCCCAGCCAATCAGATATCATCCAGTGGGGTTCGGGTCTCCGCACCGTGCCGAGGGGTATCGAACGGAGGGACCGCCGCTTGGCCTCAATTTGTTACCAATTGTGGATATCGGTCACTATGTGTGGACCGGGGATGGATCCAATGTTTCCGCGGTTGGCGCTGGCTCGACGGACTCCAGTTGATCAACAATTAACCATAGTGACGTTGGGATTTCCACACCGTGCGGAGCGGTACCGACGCGGGGAGACTTTGTTTTCTTCTCCCTTGTGTGTGGGAGTTGTAGGTGCAGGGAAGAGCTCCGGGTCCGGGAATGAGACGTTCTACTCCCCGGGTGGCGCTGGGTCCATGAATCCACCGGGAGTTATAGCTCCAGCCAATCCTCAATCAGCCAGTGGGTTTAGGGGTTGCACACTGCGTGGGGACACGGGCTACGGACGTTAGTGATGTACGTACCGTTGTTCTGTGAGGGTGGCCATATGACTATAGTATACGTCTTAAAGCTTTACACCTCACTGATTTTGATAAATACTGAAGTGCAACCCGATGAGTAATCCGATGGCCTACAGTAGAACCCACAACAATGATATTTCAGAACAAGAATGACATTGCGACGAGTTTGGGATAAGAAGCCCTGCCATCTAGAACACGATTTAGCAAACACGTGCTACTCCTATCGTAGTGCGCGTCCGGGACGGTATCGATCCGGGGGATCACCTTTTTTGTTCACGGTGGGTTGGAGTCATATATATATATATATGTGGAATCTTATATTGTCTGAGGATGGAACCCTATCTTCCCCGGGTGGCGCTGGCTTCACAAACCCTAGCCAATCATATTTTTGTGAGATGTTCCCACACCGGGCGGGGCGCCAATTCGGTGGACTGCCATTGACGTTCGCGGTGTGTTGTACTTGCAGATACATGGAAGAGCTCCTGATCACGGGTCGGGACCTTGTCCCCACCGGGCGCTGCTAGCTCCACGAATCCCAGCCATTCAGCAACGAGTTAGTGGATTTTCGGCTTCCACGCAGAGGGCGGTTTGGACCCGGGAAACCACTGTTGTCGTCCCTTATGGATATAGTTTGTGATCCGCGGATGCGACCTTATTCTCCCCGGTGGCGCTGGCTCCACGAAACCAAGCCAATCGTCAACTGGGTCAGTGAATTTGGGGTTTTCTAACCGAGCGAGGCGAGATCAACCCGGGGGGCGCCGTTTTCGCCCCCGGTTTGTTGAAGTTGTAGATGTATTAAAGGACTTCAAATCCGGGGATGGGAGCCTATCCTCTTCGGGCTGCGCTGGCGCATGGCGGTTCTTTGGCTTCGAGAAATATCTGTAGTAGCTTCTGGCATATATTTCGTCAATGGGTAGCACGGGAATCGGCCAGAGGGATACCGATTTTAAGTTTGAAATGTAAAGCCAGCAGGAATGAAGGTACTTGTATGGTTCGGCCACCGCCTCGGGATGCTCAGCAATGCTCACCAACTGCTCAAACTCTACTCTGCTACTGTACCTGTTATATGTTTCGGCTTCTCTGCTGCCGCTGTGCTGCGTGACTGTGTAATGCCACCGCATTGGCATTCACGGTAACCCTCGGGAGTTGTGGCAATGGCCAGCACAGGACGGCCAGGACTCGGCGGCGTATGAGACCCGGTCGATGTCCCACTGGTTGTGGCACCCAGCCTATCTGCCCATGGGGCAAGGTGGGGCTAAAAATCTTTGGGTCGCAAGACGATGATAATTCCGCACAGTCAGACCAACAATTGAATAATGAGGATAGCAGAAGTACACTGTAAATACATATATTGTTGTCGACCAATGTTCCTATTCACACTCTGGACCCGCACACTGGGACCGCACGCTCGAGCACGTGTTGGGTATTGTCTGCTGTGTGCGTTCTGATTGTGTTTGCTCTACTCTGTACTGTGCTGTTCTGAACTACTCTACTGCACTGCACGGTACACCTGGTACCAGGTAGGTGCTGTGCCGTATTGTATGTTTTGGGTGATGGATGGTAGCAACTGCGACATCCAACGCGGTGATCCTACATTGCGGTACACCTTTATTCGTCGTTGAAGGCGAAAATTCATATCCACCAATGCGCAAATCTATCGCGGAAGGGTATCAGCAGTTACTACATGATGTATCAGAGTTGGTACATGCCCCTTTTGAGTATACGTACGTAGTCGCTCGTGGTAAATAGTGCGCAGAAATGTGAGGTTGTATATATATGTTCAGCTTGCCTCTATCGCCGTTGGTTCGTGCAAAAGGGTCCACTTACTACTGTGTGCTATGTGTAGAGTTGTTTAGAATTGAGCGTTTGTTCTACTATTGTTATTATTCCATTTCATTTGCCATGTGACAAATCATGCGCAGCGCTTGTTTCAATCACACCATCCACACATATAACGGAAACTACTGTAGAATACAATGACTGCCGTGAAATCCGACGATTTGTACTAACCATTGTCAATCAGACCTGAACATTTGACATACATATATATATATATTTGTATGGCGTTTAGCATCGCGAACGTACACCCTTACATGTATATTTCGACATTTTACTTGGTAGGGTCATATTAAAACACGCACGAATCATTTTCATGCTCAAACATAAGGAAATACCTTAACAGGCACACACTAGTTGTTCGTCTACACTTGGTATTGATAGGTTGTACTGGCCATTTTGAAAGCAATGCACTTCACGGGTAAGTATTTAGTACGAGCTGGTTCAAGTTGAACGACCCCGCTTTCGTCAGCCGCGAATGCCGCTTGTAATACCTGCTCGAATGTTACAAATCTGGTAGCATACCGACCGCCATTGAACGGTGGAAGAGGATAACAATCCCAGGGTTTCAACAAGGTTTTCAACTAAGGACCTAGGGTGGGCACTAGCGGCGAAAATTTGTCCCGCGACCACGGGCCTTAAAAAAGGCCAGAAACAGCCAGCGTTTCTGTAGGGAAATTTTGTTTGCTTTACATATATTTCTGAACGAGCCGGTTCTAGGTACTTCCAAGGCATGCTTGTAAAACACTTCGCGCAAATATTTGAAGATTCGACTGCGTAGGGCCAATATCAAGTAATATCTAAAGCCCAAAGCTGACCCTGCTGAAACCAAAAGTAGTTTCCGGGCAAGTGCGAAAACACGCCTGTTTTTTGCACAAAAGTCCGAATGTTCACACCGTTTTTTAAGATAGGTCCTGCATTTTTGCACACGCCGTACTGTTCGAGTTCCTTCCGAGGCCTTAACGAACGTATTTGTTTTGCTTTTGTCTGGAAAATGGGGTTGAGCAAGCCCCAAAAATCTAAATACAGAAACAACAACAAGTATCTGACGATAAAAAACATAAAAAAAAACACATTGTCAGGTAACTGATCGGCATGATGAGCTCATAGATCATGCGTGCAAACATTCAGGACTTATCTCTCAAAAATGGAGTGAACTTCCGACTCTGACTATATATGGGCGATTCACCTTGAACCAGCTTGCAATACGTACAAGTTTCAGATTCCATCTACTACGGAAGATCTTAGTAAATAGGACCACGTATTGTTATTACGGAGGACCATAGTAAATAGGACCAAATAGTTTTAGTAAAAATAGGTAAATATATAGGTTTTTGTGTGTACCATAGGTCCTATTTACTACATTAGCCCACCCCGTAAATAAACAGGTTTTTGGTTGTACCGTGGATCTTATTTACTATGGTCTCCCGTAACGCTACATCTACTCACTACGGTATAATAATATGTGTTCCCGTTGCGCTTACAGGGGCGGGCCTACAGTAATAGCGCCTTCGTGCGATCTACGTACTGCCATCAATATTGTATTTGTTATGCTCGCCAATTCCAGGCGAAAACGGGTCGTAGGCGGTGTCAGAGAGCCCGGCGCGCCTTCGACGAAAGTCTACCGCATTCCATGGGACGGAGTATCCCACTTGTTGGATACTGAAAAACGAGAGCACACCCAGCGTTTTTTTTGTTGGTGTTGTATAGCGTTGACGAAGAGACTACTATGCAATACTACAGAGTGTCGTATCGTCTACTAAATAGGCCGCCGCATCCACGTCTATATGCCCGACAGGCAAGATCCTTCCTGCTTCATGATCGTATGTTTTGGACGACCTTCTGCGTCGCTGCGCTCGTGCATCGTCTATGCCAGCTGGTCGCTTTGAGCAACTATACTAAACGTTTCTTCGTTCGTCCGTTGTTTTTGAAGGGGAAATGTTTAAACATAAACTATCATTAATCGTATAGTCTACCTTGGTACCACGTACCAGTACAGTATACCATACGTATCTACGTAAACCTGGTGCGTTTGAACTTCGCTTTCTGAGTTTCAGAACTTAAAGAGGTTCCGGATTTCGGGGAAGCATGTGCCACAATCATTTGAAGAGATCTCTCAGACAAAAGAAGAAGTAACAACATCTATTATTTTCATCATCCTTAGAAATAAAACAACACCCTCGGCAGGTCCACGAAAAACAACTTCCCCGACAACCCACTACCCAATTGCGAGACTAAGGCATGGGGATATACTAAAACAAACCAAAATACAACGAATTGTGAAAAAAAAACAAAATCGTTTTTCGTAATTTCGTCCGTACATCCCAACGCACCGCTGGTCTGATTTGGATTTTAAAACTGGGAAGGGGTGTAATTCGTTGTCTGTTTTTATAGAGCGACCCTGGCCACATGTTGTAAGACTGGGTGAGACACAGAGTATACGTTCCCTCCGAGACGTGAACGCCAGGGTTTTTTCCGGCTTCTTAGCTTAGCAACTTAGACGTGTGGGAGGGGTTTTGAGGAGCCGCATCTTGGACTCATGTTCTAATTCGGGGAACTGGGAGTTCCCCGTTTCCCCCATATATCTGCATATACGGTTCATCAGGGTGGGCGAGTGTAATAGTATGTGCTTGGAAGGCCGGTAATTACTTCATTAATATGTAATTGGTCCGTTTTCGTATATCTTGGGGTGGCATTCGTATTCGGGGTATTTTTTAGATCTGAGGGCCATACTTGAAGCCCACCGAGCCAGATGTCATCTGGCTCGGGAATTAATAAAAGCTGATTCTCCTCTACGCTTGAGTCGACAGAAAGTGAGTAGCACCAAGGATGCTTATTACGGAGGACCACCACCGTAAATAGGAGCATATATTGTTAGTAAAAATAGTAAAATATATTTATTATTATATTATATATAGGTTTTTGTGCGTACCGTAGGCCCTATTTACTATGGTCCTTGCCCGTAATAATAGACAAACCTGCAAGGGAATACTCTGTGTCTCACCCAGTCTTATATAACACGTGAAAAAGACACATGTTTAGCTTCGTATTTTCAAGTGAGCCTGCTCTACCGATAAATCATTGCCATACCACGGAGCTGCTGGTGCAAACGGGTTGTGTGGCGGATAACCACTGTAGGCGCCAGCCCATAATGCTCCGCGCCCGAACAAAGATGATACATGACCGAATCAACACTCCAGGCGTCAATCCCCGCATGTTGGGCCTTGGTGTCTCCGGCAACAATGTTGCGCATACAATTCCTGGTACATAGTAACATAGGGT
This sequence comes from Saccharina japonica, assembly GCA_008828725.1. Lineage (NCBI taxonomy): Eukaryota > Phaeophyceae > Laminariales > Laminariaceae > Saccharina > Saccharina japonica. Next base: position 190,413 of record MEHQ01000427.1, read on the forward strand.
ATTACTTCTGCACTGCTGCTATGTTTCCCTTCTTACTGCCGCGACTTGGTCACGACTATAATTATACATGATGAGTTCATCATGTTTTCAGCAATCGCCATGCTACTTTTATAACGTATGTCATAAATATAAAATGTCGCTGACTGACGTACGACGTCGGGCTTTGGTGCTCCCGGTACCAATGTTGCGCATACAGTACCAGTTACCTGGTGCAGATATTGTAGTGCAGTATACCACTCGTACTGCTGTTGCCGTAGGTAACATTTTGTTGAATCGAGTACATGATGAGAGTATACATCAGTATGTGTTCACCAACAGCCAACAAAGGTTCTGATGAAGGCATTTCATGAACGTTGTGGACTTCATCCCGCACCTCCTCCTGTTGTTGGTGATGTTGTTGTCGGATTGCGCATTGATTGATGTTTCGTCCAGGCTATTGTCTTCCCTTGTATCTTGCTTCAACAGAACAGTAACCCTTCCGCACCTTAATTAGGCTCGACATGCACTATATCTCATTCACGAGGTGCAACACTACGAACCGAAATGGCATTTCCGACGTGTAAGGAAGGGTATACTTCACGCATATATACCGGTATGCATTTACAATACTACTGTAGGAGTGCGTGATCATCGATTTATTCTGATCAGCAAACTACTGTAACGTTTGCGTTAGTTAGTCCCACGGAGCAGCTCCTAGTCTTGGAAATGCACTTTCGCAAAACTCTGCAGTTGAAATGAGTGCTTCTGCCTAACGTGCTGCATGCAGTATAAATTATGCATATTATACTTATTATGTTGAATTCGTTTTGTCAGAGCTTATTCAGCGTTAGTCGAGACCCACTCAGCCCGTCGTTGAAGGCCACAGCTTCCACCCCGTCCTGTCTGGATTCGTACGTGTGCAGTTTTCTCGGTATTATTCGTGCCACTCATATCACGTTATCTCCCGTTCTTTCCCTTCGCTTGGGTATCAAGATTGTCATGACCCTCGCCCACCGGATGTCACGCGTGCAAAACGTATGTTTGCCCTTTTCACTCGCCGCAATGCAAGCAGTTCATACTCGAATCTAACCGTTATGATGTGTATTGTACTGTTTGTACGTAGTTCTAGAATATCAATAGCCGCAAGAGTGCAACGTCGTCGTTTCCTTTTCGCGCTTTCGTGCAGGAAGCCAAGCAGGTGCCACATTGCCCTCTCCCAGCCCAGGCGACTACTCGGTACCTCGTACCCATTTTCGGGATCACAGGCTAGATTGTAGTATTGGAAACTAGGAATAACCAGCGACCCCCCGATGTTTTCGACACTTTTTCTTTGTTTTGAACCGGAGTATTTTACGACCAATTTCCCACGGTATTTAGACAGGGATTACCGATATAGGGTTTTGTGTGTAGGGTGTTCGTAAGCTTTTTGAATACTGCAGCAGTAGTCCAAAACGTGCACGTTGACTGAATTGGCCCTTCCCGTCATCTCAAACCCAACCCTTGGCCTATGTGAAATATTCGACAGAAAGCGTACAAACATATGTAGTACTGACTGACGTTGTTGAAAGCAGGAACGACTCGTTGTGGTACGGATTGTATAACACAGACTCTACAGTAGTGTACGACAAAGCTATATACCTGGTATAGTGGTCGCTATTTCACAAACTGTAGTACACCCCATACAACTCTCTACACATTCCGTGGGTAGCTCTTTATTTTAGGAATGAATGCACTTTCGTTGTGGAGACACACTACTGCTGTAGTACCTGTCGGACAGGCCATTGCGTTGTCTGCTCTGTTCGCTGCATTCCAACGTATTATGTCGGTGTCGCGGTTTTGTGACATCAAAATAACTTGAATCTCTCTAGGATGAAGAATCGGCGCGGACACTGGGTGTGCTGGGTGCCGACGGGTAGGAAGAACGGCTCAATGTAACAGCCGATTTTCCGAATTAATAATTGCCTTTACGATGAGAATGAAACTCGAAAGTATTGGTTTTTGAATCGTAAGAGATGTACTTCCCTCACAGTCATTTTTTCCACTGTACATTATTGTCAGTTGTAACACCCGTCGATGACAAAAAAACGAAATCGGCATCGGCAGTCTCAAAATATCGAAGACCCCAGAAAATCTGAATTTATGGGCGAGGTACCTCGCTCATAGATGCAAATTCCCTTAAACCCTTGATTTTTCGAGCCTGTCAAGGTTGAGTTCAATTTATTTTTCGTGGATCGACACCTACCATCGAGGAACATATTTTCTAGGTCAAATTTTGATCGTGAGCGAAATATAACTCTTAAACAATGACAAAGTACTAACAACATCGATTTTCATTCTCATCGGAAAGGCAATTCTCAATGAGGAAAGTGGGCTGCTATGCGAAGAACTCGCACGAACTACGAATGTAGTCACTTTAGGTATATTTACTGTACAGAAGCACAGTACTAAACAGGGTAAGGGACTTTGCGAAACATAAACAGTATTTATATTATGTATAATACCTCAAATTTATCGCAGCGTTTTTCTACCAACCTTTGTTAATTATACCAACTCTATTAGTAGTAAGCGGCGTTGTGGTATAGGACGGACCTCCAACCCCGAGTGTACTACGGGGCTACCTGCCGCATGCTGCAGTACGGATGCGCCTCATACAAGTTTTGACATGGTTCGCACACAGCTACTACTACTACTACTGCTGCTGTCTAACTGCTACCTAGATATGGCATCACGATTTCGCCGTACCTATACTCGTACTTCGTATATCTCTTTCCTTTCCCTTTACGTATCTATCTTGCTTCGCTCTTGTCCCGGCGTACTGCCTGTATTATGTTTCTTCTTGATTATTGTTGTTGCTTCGTTCGTGCAGCCGTTCCGTTTCATCACAAAATTTCTTGCGTTATTTTCGTATTCTTCGTACGTCATTATACTACTATGTCTCGTTACAGGTTTCCTTTTAGCCTATTTTCATGCTCGGTTTATATTTCGTGTTTATCGTTTTTTATGTGGTTCTTTGTACTACAGTTTCTAGTCATTCGCAGTCCATGTTTCACTTACCTCGATTCCAATAAAATTCGGATTGGTTTGTTTACGAGTCTGTGACCACAACATACTGTGTACCTGGTGTCTGGCTATTCTCCAAGATGAATACCGTAGTTAGGACGGAGAAACGAGTAAATGAATTCTAACATAAACTAGGACAGCAAGCAATCATCAAGGCAGCACCGATATGTTTGTAGCATACATGCGTTTCCATCTCTGCTACATGGCCATGCGATGTCTTTGCTACACGCGATACGAAGTATGCCACCCACTTGGTTTTTTTTTCGACACCGGTGCCAAGTCTCAGTGCTGCCACTGCCTGACGTCGAACGCATCCCTGCCCTAGGAAACATGGAAAATTGCTGGAATTCGGGGAAGCGATAGCACACGCTCCACAGGGCTCCATGCATTCATTTGTCGCGCTGATGACGTGGCGAGGGATGTGTGCATTTCGGTTCTGATTTCCCCTACCGTGGTATCAGTACGGCTACCCCCCCCGCTCCCCCCTCCTTATCTAGCCGCTAATATTGGCGTCCCCTGTGACATGGATTAGCGAGCTCCTCGAACCCTCCCCGCTAAGCCGCCTTGCTAAAGAAACGATCCGCCGCTTGAGCGACTTCCCGGCACCAGTTTGCCATAGTGCTTAGCCCCGTGGGCCACAAAACCGTCTCGACTTGTCTCTATCCCAAACCGGATACAGAGGAGTGCTTGCCATGGGTCTCTCGCTCGCTCGAAACACCTTGTTGAACTGAGGTCGTTTGCTCGACACTGGGACCTGGTATTGCCTGGTCAGCCCAGTCCCTGATTTTACCCACCAACCATTGTCCCGAACGCTGCCTGACCGGTTCGTCCATCGTTGTTCATCCGCTGAACGGTCGAGCCGGCAGAGAGGAGATGCCGTTTGCAGGAGGTCGACTCAACGTCGTTGGGCAGAACTAATGAATGGATACGTGTTAGTCCAAAATAATACCTTTCATTACTGCACACGCTAGCATATTGTTTATAATCAGCTCCATTGGCAACCTGTCGAAAGGCATGTACAAAATTAATTGTGTTCAAGAAATTTTATTCCCATTCAAAGACATAATATATAGTAATTCTGACTTTTCTAGTGCTCACCACTATCGGCACGAAGTAGACGTTCTCCGCCCCACACTTGATGGGTGCGTAAGGTGTTGTACTGCACTATAAACAGTATAAACAACATAAACATCCTCATCCATCACTATCTATTTTAGTTATGATTTTCCTCCCGACAAAATGTACTGGTTGAGTTCCATTCCAAGTCTAACCGAATCTCTTCGAATACCGCAGTCAGTCGTGGTGGTTGCAGTCTCGCTATACATTATTAGTAGTAGTATAACCTCTGAACCAACAGATATATAACCCACTTTCCCTTATTCGCGGCTCCTAGGTGGGCTTTCTTGCCTTGGCAGATCCTTGCCTACCCTACTCCTCGTTGATGTCCAATTCCCACGGCATCGGAATGGTAGCCGCAGTGTCAATAAATACTGAATTCCTCACACCCATACCCCAATAAATGCATTTAATTTTTCGATTGAAGTCTATTGGGCAGATACCCTACAAATTATTTCGAGCAACACGCAGGCATTCATAACAATATACTTCGTACACGACTAACTTATGACTTACTAAATTTCAAGCGGGTATTATGGTTATAAGAATGGAACACTGCTGTGCTACTCCTATGTACTACCGCCGCTACTACGACTACTACTACAACTAATACTGTTAATACTATTAAACTACCACTATTCAATTACTACACTTACTACTGCTGCTACTCTCCTCCTCCTCCTCCTCCTCCTCCTCCTCCTCCTCCTACAGCAGTAGTAGTAGTAGTAGTAGTAGTAGTACTACTACTACTACTACTACTACTACTACTACTACTACTACTACTACTACTACTACTACTAC